>JAVKPL010014997.1:0-94876 GCA_032173675.1 Gastrolobium villosum | reverse complement strand
GGTCCATTCTTGTTTGAGCTATTTAATTATTTTATTCACTTCTTCTGTCCCTTTGGCTGCATAATTGGAGTTAACATACAATGGCAGCAGGCATCAATTGATTTTATAGCTCGCGATTAGATATTTATATACTTTTCACTGTACTAGAAGGCATTTGCTTTTAAGTTTTTACAGTTTAAATACATTACAAGTAACGTAGTTTCTTTCCGGGATAACTTCAAGTGGCCATATTGTTACTGTGGCAAAGAATGCGTTGGAAGCTATGCACTGATACATTAAAAAAATTTCACCGAGAAGAAATTGTTCCCCGAGGAATCTGACTTCAAATATATTATAAATTTCTTCCATAATTATGTTTGTGGTCAGACTGCAACATTATTTATTTGTGTTTTAATCTCTATAAATGCATCTATCTTTCTCAGAGTCAAATTCAGTCTGTTATGACCGGGAAAACAGCCTTGGTCTTGCTTTTTGATTGGGGAAATTCGCAAGTGTACAAAATTAATCAAGTAATGAAGTGGACGAGTCCAAATTCGTTTCCACAAGGATCATAACTAATTACCAATAACTCTTAGCCTTAATTTATATTTGGAAGAAGTCAAAATACAGAGCCAAATTAAATACTAATAAGCTAGAAAGAAATTGCAAAAAATAAAAATAATAATCACAATAGCAAGTTAGAGAGTAAGAATGCAATATTGAAGACACTAGGGATCTGATTTCACCTGGTTTTCTAACTAGTATTTAGAATTTCGACCTAACTAAGATCTAATCAATCAGTTGATGGGGAGATTATCTAGTATGCAATTCTTTAGCCTATTAATCTGTTTGTTCCTAAAGCCCAATTAATTCCTTAACTTGAATTCTAAGAATAAAGGTATTTCCAATTTACAGAGTCTCATAATAATCCAACACATCCACTAACCTCTATTTCTAGACGATTAATGATTATGTTATTCATCACATGGTCTGAGTCGTGCATGAATTTTCCAATTTCCTGCACCACCCGCAAGATCAATTTATGAGTGTCTAATTCATAAAAGCATTAACAGTGATAAGCTCTCAATTTAGTAAAAAGAATCTTAGATTGAATCAATCAGAATCCAAATATATCATCATTCAAACCAAGCTATGTCTTCATCATTGCAGAAAATTTAGTTAACAAATAATGGAAGAAAATTAAACTATAAAAATACATCCTTCTTGTATATTCATTTTCTTCCTCGGAACTGTCTAGCCATCTTCTTGTAATCTAAGCACAAACTCCTTTTGTGACAGCTCCCCATCTGACTACTCTGTTCCTCTCTCAAAAGTCTCCTCTTCTTATTTGTAGATTAGATCCTGGAGTCTTGTTTCCTGATTTATTTTGGTCTTCCAGCCACTAAATCCTTGATTTTTTTACAAGGATAAGGTTTACTTTATTCTCTCCATGAACTTAGAAATTTGGATATGATTTTTAGTTTGAGTAAAATTTCTTTATTTCTCTTTCTTCAAAATATCTCCAATATTTATCCAAAATCTTTTATAATATACCTCAAAACTCAAATCAAACATAAAAAGGATAGGGAAGACAAATTTTTTCGAAATCTACAACTAAAAGGAAATAATTTAGAAGTTCTAATAAGTAGAACCCAAAGATGTGTGCAATTTTGCAGTTCATCACTTTATTAGCAGTATTATAGCTGTTGATACATATTTAAGATGTAAGTCATTTGTGTGTTTGCATCAATTGCAAATGAACTAGGCATACACATTTACATCATATATGTGTGTTTGTATGTGGATCTGATCACCATTTTGTTACTGAAATTTATCATCCATGGATTACCATGTCAATAGAATTTCTTTTGCTGACTAGTAAACTAAAATATTGAATATTGATTATAAACAGTACTCTAATGTTAGAATTTGAAATTTGCATTTCATCATCTCCTTCAATGGTTTACAACCTAGTTTCTAGAAATGAGGAACATTTCAGTTTGTAGAGCTCTTCTAGGCCTACTCTGATGCTGAAGACTCTTATGTGACCTTTGCCTTTGCTGCACTACTTTTGTTGGGATTTGCTTTCATCCATGCTCAGTTCTCACTCCTCATTTAATGGTGTCTAAAGTTTTTAACGTAAAATGTCATCTTTGGCTCTAATGGTGTCATAGAATCCACAACAGAGGGAGTCTGAATTATCAATCGACAGATACATGCAATGCAATCCTACAAATGAAAAATAATTGATCGATACAGGAGATTTCCCTCCTTTCCTTAACAATTGAATGTTCTTTTTTTTTCTTCAGTTGTTGCAAATTCACTCTTGGCACCCAAGTTGGTTTTATTGTCTTTAAATATGTTATATTTGATTTTTCTTCTGTATCTCTCTTTTTAAATAATTTACCACTCCATATCTCAGTTAATCTACTTGTTTATTTAGAGATAAACGAGTTTCTCAAATTTGTTTTCTAATTTCTGATTGATTGATCCTTTCTTTTTTATTTAAGTTGTTGGCTTTCTGCTTTCTTTTTATTTTTGGACGGGGGAAGGGGATTGTGAGATTTGCTTTGGGCCTTTGGGGAAACTGTCAGGCTCACTGACAACTTTTAAAAAGCTTTTTTAACATTTCCTGGTAATGTAGCTTTTTTATCTTTTTCTTTTTTGGTTGCAAGAAAAATAATATGTTCATTTATTACAAGTCTTCTGTTGTTGCTCGCTCTTAATCAACGCAACTTCAATGTCTTAATAATGCATGTGTTTAATTTTTTACTTTTGGTTTGTCTATAGGCTCTGACTCCATACGAGAAAAAGAAATATGTTTGGAAAATGCTTTACATATATATGCTTGGCTATGATGTGGATTTTGGTCACATGGAAGCTGTTTCTCTTATATCTGCTCCAAAGTATCCAGAAAAACAGGTAATTTTTATATATTTATATATTGTAAAGTGCCACTTCAGTTCAGTTACATGTTTACCTAGCATAGAAAATACATGGACTGTAAAGAAGGAATTCTAATATTGCCATAAATGTCTGCAGGTTGGGTACATTGTAACATCAAGTTTGCTTAATGAAAATCATGACTTTCTCAGGATGGCTATAAATACTGTGCGCAATGACATTATTGGTCGCAATGAAACCTTTCAGTGCCTAGCATTGACTATGGTATGGTAATGGAAAAAACTGTCAACCTTTCTAAGGATTGCTCTTCGTATCAATCATTTGACAATTATTTATATTACTGTGTTTCTCTTAGTATCTTATTGTACTAATGAGAAGTCCTAGAAAAACTTTTGCTGTTTGGGGAGCACTTAACTCTTTTTTATATTTTACCAAATGTTGTTGATGCATGTGCCGTAAGAAAGATTTTACATGTTAATATGGACTTGCAATGAATATACAATTTATAAATAAACAAAATATCCACATTGGGTGGTTCTCTCTCTCTCTCTACCATTATGGTTCCAACATATATGAGTTAACACTTAAGGTTCTCACTACGAAGACAATTTCTAAAATTCTTGCAGTTGAGAGTTTCTTGATGCTAATTTGTGCATTTAGTGAATTACAAAGTTGAGAAGTCTTGGTTATTGTTTCTTTCCTAGGAAAATAAATCTTTGCTGGTGGAAAATTGCTGAGAAAACCCCATGCAATTGCCTGATTCAATCATTTGAAATATTGGCACATTATAAATTACTTACTGTAAACTCCCCTTCCTCCCTCTTTCTTCTTTGATTCTCAGTAGCACTCAAGGTAGTCAAAGGCAATATGCACTGAGGGGTTTTAATACCTTTGGGCAAGAAGGGACAAAAGTGCACACTTTCCTATAGAAAGGTGTTAATATTAGGGAAAAAAGTAAAATATTTGATTATTTTACATTGATTTCCCATATAAATTAACTTGTCAAGCATAACATTCATAGTAAAATAAAACATTAAAATGTTCAATTTGCAAAACCCTAAACTGCTTTCTATTAAGAGTCCTAAAGATCAACAATAAGATGCTAAAGGTAGTGATTTTAGCATCTCAGTTAGCAGGTTTGATGGCTGTGATTTAAATTTTTTACATTTATCAATAAGGTTCTAAGGGTAGTGGCTTACTTAAACCATGGCGCCATAGGTGTGTGCCTTAACCAGCAAGAGGCAGTGACCCCTTTGGTGCCTTGCTTCAACCAACATGTGGCAATTTTTCTCTCAGAATACTGCATAACTCACTTATTTTCCAAATTTATCATCTGGCCTTGCTATATAAGATGTAGTATTCATTTGAGTATCTTTTGCTAATCAGATTCTTTGTTTTTTGTTGATATCATATTATGTTATTTACTGTACATTTATAACTCTATTTCATGTTCAACCTCTAGCCACTGCCATCATATTGTCTTATGTTTTGTAGGTTGGAAATATTGGCGGGAGAGATTTTGCCGAGTCCTTAGCACCTGATGTGCAAAAGTTGCTCGTAAGAAATTATTCATTATTATGAAATAAGTGATGTAATTGGAAAATATTGATATTAACTTTATTTTGTGATCTAGCTATCTAGCAGCTGTAGACCGCGTGTGAGAAAAAAAGCTGCATTGTGTTTACTGCGCTTATACAGGAAAAATCCGGATGTTGTCAATGTAGATGGATGGTAAATCTGGATGTAACTTTGCTGGTAATACACTTTTTTCCTTTATTGATTTCCTTCAAATGTATCTTATTAGTCCCTTTCAACCTTATTTTTAAGGGCGGATCGGATGGCACAACTTTTGGACGAACGGGACCTTGGTGTTTTGACATCTTCCATGAGTCTTCTTGTTGCGTTAGTATCAAACAACCACGAGGCATATTGGACTTGTCTTCCTAAGTGTGTCAAAATTTTAGAACGGCTTGCTAGGAACCAGGATATCCCACAAGAATACACTTACTACGGTATCCCATCTCCCTGGCTTCAGGTTTGTAAAGTTCTCTTTTCATCAAAATATTTCTGTCTTGGCTTTGGTTTTAGGAAGATTTTGTGGTGCTATTCTTACAGTTTGCCTTTACTTGAGAACTAAAATTATTGAACTAAATGTTTTTATCTTATTCAGCAAGTTAACCTTCATTAATGCTTACCAATTTTTGCTTAATGAAGGTCAAAACAATGAGAGCTCTTCAATATTTTCCTACCATTGAAGATCCGAATACCAGAAGATCATTGTTTGAGGTTTATAATATCTCAATAACACATTCAAAAATATTATTTATTTAACGAATTTTACTGAGCCTTGAATTAATCGTTTCAGGTCTTACAAAGGATACTGATGGGCACTGACGTTGTGAAAAATGTGAACAAAAATAATGCATCCCATGCCGTACTTTTTGAAGCCCTTGCTCTGGTATGTTTGTTGCACAACACTATAAAACAAATACAATTTCTTTGTTCTTTACAATCTCGTTATAGATGGCACTGAATGTATGAATTTGTTGGTTAAACTAACTAAAACCCAGAGTATGCCCCGATCTTATACTATGGTGTTCTAACGTTTTGTGCTTTCTTGGTTCTATTATATTTAATTATTTTAAACGATTCATATTCATGATTTATTCCAAAAGAGTTACATTTGCATGCTAGCTGCTTGAATAGATGCAGTTACGAACCTATCCACACATTACTATGTGGCTTAAATAATCTTTATTCTATGTGGATTATTACTATTATCACTTTTATATTTACATATATATATATATATATATATATATATATATATTATTACTATTTTATTTTTTTATTTTTATTTTTATTTTTTATCTTTTCTCAACTCTTTCGTATCTTTTATTTGGATTCATCTACCACCGACAACAATTAATTTGGGATAAAGGTGTTGTTGATGTTGATGTGGAGATAAATGCACTCCCATATGGATGTGGGGCTGTCCTCTGTACCATTCTTCACACATAAAAGCACACAATAAGTAAATAACCACCCACCTAACTTCAAAGAGATAATTAGAGGGATGGGATGTCATTTCTTTGAGTTTTTAAATTTTTAATACCATTCTCTTCTCTCTTTCTATATTTTTCTTGGTTGCCTTTGTTTCTATCTGTACATCAGCTGGCATGCCCAACCATGTAGGGACGCTTACAGTTTGCAATTGATGGGTTCTGTAGCCTTTCCTTAGTTTCTGCTATAGTGCCATTGATTATATGGATAACTGCTCATATAAATATGTACAGTGAATTTGGTGGCTATTGTTATTCCCTTTTCCCTCTTAATTTACATACAAGGGAATTCTTACTTACAATGAGTTTTTTTTTTAGTTATATTTTCTATTCTTATTGCCCTATTCAGGTAATGCATCTTGATGCTGAAAATGAGATGATGTCTCAATGCGTGGCTCTTCTTGGAAAATTCATTGCCGTCCGTGAACCAAACATTCGATATCTTGGCTTGGTAAGTGGCGGAGCATACTTGATTTATCTGTATTTCTGTCTGAGATAAAGGTCTTGTTGATGTTTTTGTTGTTTTTTTTTTCCTGTTTGGAGGGAGGAATAAGAATTGCATGACCAATATTCTGTGGTAGATCTCATTGTATCATAGTTTAGAAGGCTTGGTGGTTTTTGTTACTGTAATGCAATGTCCTAGTTCATAACATATATGCTATTCTGTTGCAGGAGAATATGACTAGAATGTTGATGGTTACAGATGTGCAAGATATCATAAAGAGACATCAAGCTCAGATTATTACCTCATTGAAGGATCCTGACATCAGGTTACATGTGTTATCGTATATGTTGAAATCATTGATCCTGTATATACCATTACTGAATTATTTGGGTACCCAGTCTGTACAGTTTCTATTGGTAACATATAAGTATACATTTATGTAAAAGTTGCGGTAATTATGAAGGATAGGAGGATGCCTATTCATGGAAGTTCTTAATCTATGTTCTTTATTTGTATTTAACAACCAAATATCAGCTGTCTCATTATACAAAAGACTGTTAATCAGTTACTAAAGTAGCTTCTACTTGGAAATTTTAGAAGTGCCTGAAAAGAGAAGTTTGATACGGCCATACGGGACTAATTCCTTTGTTCTAAATGTCATTTTTTGTTAAATCTAGTATTTCTAACTGCATTGGTTTATACTCAGTATTCGGAGGCGTGCTCTAGATTTACTTTATGGCATGTGTGACGTTTCAAATGCAAAGGATATAGTTGAAGAACTACTGCAGGTATTGATCCAGGTCCAAACTAATTTATGAAATTTCGAAGTGTCATGGTAGCCCTAACCCCCCCCCCCCCCCCCACCCACCCCCACACCCCCCCCCACCCCACAAACAACAACACCTCAGAGAACAAAAACAAAAGAAAATGAACCAACGATTACATGTGAAAACAAAATAATTAGTTTGCAATTCAAATTGTTTTGTAGTATCTCAGCACAGCAGAGTTTGCAATGCGCGAGGAATTGTCACTTAAGGCAGCTATTCTAGCCGAGAAGTTTGCACCAGATCTTTCATGGTAATGCAATAGAGCATCGTAGAAAAATAGGAGAATGAGATTGCTACTGTAGCAGACAACCATTATTGATAAAAGAATTCATAAAGGCTATATATATACTATGGCCTTCTATATGAGCAGTTCAACAGTTACTCACACTACACAATGACTCACAAAAGTCAATATCTAATTCTCAAGAGAGCACTCACTGATGATTGTCTGCTACAGTTTGAAAGTACATGTAAAAAAAAGGACTTGTATTTAAGTACTAAAATTCTCAATCCATCATGAACAGAACTTATGTGGTGTTATATATTGTTGAGATATATAAAACCATTAAAAAGCCCTCACCCACTAGTTTAAGCTTTTGGGTTGAATTGGTTCTTTACATATATATTGATATCATGCCATCTTCCATCCCTTTTTTACAGGTATGTTGACGTCATTCTTCAATTAATTGACAAGGCAGGAGATTTTGTTAGCGATGACATCTGGTTTCGTGTGGTGCAGTTTGTCACAAACAATGAAGACCTACAGGTGAGTTTGAAGCTGGTTGTGATTATGTTACGGCTTCCTAGTTGACGCATCATTCACGGGCATTTTATGTCTTTGATCAGCCATATGCTGCAGCAAAAGCACGAGAATATCTTGACAAACCTGCCATACATGAGACAATGGTTAAGGTTTGTATTTTTATTACTATTCTGTATTCGTCTGAATGCGATTAGTTGGAATGGATGATATTTATCTGTTAATGTGCCTCTCACTGATGATGGTTTCTAAAATGTAGAATGTGTATGAAACATTTATCCATGCTAGAGCAAAACAGTGAGATCTTTGTGAAAGGGGTCCATTTAAGTTGAACTTTCATAATATTTTATGAAGTATGAGTTATGTCAATAAGTATTTATTTCCGTTAATTTATGGATTTTACTTTATATATTCATTCACAGTTTCTAAATAATATACTACTTGATCAAGTCACTGTGAAATAGTAAGAGGTCTGATTTTAGTCAAGTATTTGTTTAAGAGGAGGGATATTCTTACTACCAAAATTCTCTACTACCAACTTACTACCTATCTAATCACCATTGGATCAAAGAGAGAGAATGCTAAAAAGTTTTTGAATAAAGAGAAAATGTTGATCCAATGGTGATTAGATAGGTAGTGAGTTGGTAGTAGAAAATTTTGGTAGTAAGAATATCCTTCCTCTTTGTTTAATATCTTTTTCTCATCTGAATACACTTCAACAGGTCAGTGCATATATACTTGGAGAGTTTGGACACCTTCTAGCAAGACGACCTGGGTGCACTCCAAAAGAAATATTTAACATTATACATGAGAAGCTTCCTACTGTATCGTAAGAGGAATCACACCCTACCTCTCAATTTTTTCTTAGTCGGAATCCATTTAGCCTAGATACCTTATGTGGCATGCTTTATTTTCAGGACTTCTACTATTTCTATTCTTCTGTCAACATATGCTAAAATTCTGATGCACAGTCAACCGCCAGACCCTGAATTACAGAATCAGATATGGGCAATATTTAAAAAGTGAGATTTACCTCTACATTCAAATTTTTTGTTATGAGTTGTTCTTTGGTTTTGCATAATGCCATAGGTTCTAATCCATTTTCTCTTCTTTTTAGATATGAAAGTTCAATTGAAGTTGAAATACAGCAACGAGCTGTTGAATATTTTGCATTGAGTAGAAAAGGTGCAGAACTAATGGATATATTGGCTGAAATGCCTAAATTCCCCGAACGACAGGTATATTTTGCAGTATAGTTTCAGGGAGAGCTTGTTTGAAGTTTGCTTGATCACTTGAGTAATCGATGGGATAACACTCATGGATTAATACTCTTGTTCAATTCAGTCTGCATTGATTAAAAAGGCCGAAGATACTGAAGTTGATACTGCAGAACAAAGTGCCATAAAGTTGCGAGCCCAGCAGCAATCTCAAACATCAAATGCTTTGGTTGTAACAGACCAACATCATGCTAATGGAATTCCAGCTGTCAGCCAACTTAGTCTTGTAAAGATTCCCAGCATGAGCAGTAATGTGGTCTGTTCCTCCCTCCACTTTTTGCATTTTTAATCATATCATTTTGGTCAACATTAGATGGTTTACTGTGTCATCCTTGTTAACCATATAATGGTTCCTCCAATTGCTTCTTAGTTTGAGACTGATTTCGGTTCTAAGCAGGATGATGGTTCAGCAGATCAGAGATTATCCCAGGAAAATGGGACTTTGAGTAAAGTAGATTCTCAACCTCCCTCTGTCGATCACCTTGGTGATCTCTTGGCTATTGAGGGACCTCCCAGCAGCAGTGTCCACCCTCAGCCGAGCACAAATTCAGGATTGGAAGGAGACGTAGTTGAAGCCACAGCCATAGTACTTGCGGGAGAGCAGGCCAATTCTGTGCAGGTAATTGCATTGATTTAAGTATTAATATAAGCAGTGAAGTCTTTTGCTTAACCCAATGTGTTAACTGAATGCTGCTACAGATTTCCATTTAAGATTATTTATCTTATATTTTCTTTTTCACATAATTAGGATTCATGATGAACCACATTGTTAAACTGAAAGTATGTCTTTACTTGAGTGAATACAAGTTTATGATACCACGTAGCACGTCAAATTTGACTAGACTCCATTCTTCATTGTTCAACATTAGAGGGATGTTACTGCTAAACAATTTGTGTACATTGGAAGATAACTTGTGCCCTTTGTGTGTGCAGCCAATTGGAAATATTGCGGAAAGATTTCATGCGTTGTGCGTGAAGGATAGTGGTGTTCTATATGAGGATCCTTATATTCAGGTTTTTCTCTTCATTTTTTCTAATGTTCTCTAGTATTTTTTGTTTTAATTTTGATCATAATATCATATATACTTGCAGTTTACTTACAAGGACCTCTGTTTATGGTACTTTAAGTTAGGTTCAAGCTTGTGTTCTTAGTTGTTGTTGATTTTTATTTTATATATATATATATATTTGCACAGATTGGCATTAAAGCAGAATGGAGATCTCATCAAGGGCATCTTGTTCTTTTCTTGGGTAACAAGAATACTTCTCCTCTTGTCTCTGTTCAAGCTTTGATATTGCCTCCCACCCATTTGAAGATGGAGCTCTCTCTAGTACCAGAAATTATACCTCCCAGGGCACAAGTGAGAATCCATTGTTGCTGTTATCTGTTGCTTTCAAATTTGGTTAGTATTGTTTACATTTCCCCTCTTTGATGGCATAGGTGCAATGCCCACTTGAAATCATTAATCTCCGCCCAAGCAGGGACGTTGCTGTTCTTGACTTCTCCTACAAGTTTGGTAACGATATGGTACATAAATTTAAACATGTTTTATATTTCTAATTTGAAAAGTTCTTTCTTCACCTCTACTCGACTCAACTCCTGACAGAGTTGATCATGTACTTCCATAGGTAGTCAGAAAAAATGCAGGTTGGCCTCTTTATACTACATTTAGTTTAATAAACACAAATTATCTTGAGATATGTTTCTCGAGGAGTCAAGCATGGGATCTGAAGCCTTTATCATGTAGATTTTTCTTAAAAATTCAGTTGGATAGTGGGAACTGGGAAGTACTTCACTGTATGATTTAGCTCAATTTTGATTGTTGGAAAATGTGTTCTTTTTTCTCTATCAGTTCTTTATTATTGAAGTAATTGAAATATTGCAAACCGTTCATAATAGTAAGAGCTTAGATTTCAATGGTAAGTATGGGGAAAATAGTAAGAGGCTAATAGCTACTTTTTGATCTGCAACAATCATGAAACTATAGTTGTATATTCATGTGTGTTGTTTCATAGGTCAATGTCAAGCTTCGCCTTCCCGCTGTTCTAAATAAATTTCTTCAGCCTATATCTATATCTGCTGAAGAGTTTTTCCCTCAGTGGAGATCGCTTCCTGGACCACCTTTGAAGCTTCAAGAAGTGGTATGTACTCGGCATTATGTGCATGATGAAATTTGTATTTTTGCCAACTTGGTTGTGTTTATTTTGAGAATATTCAATTCGCAGTGGCAGATATATAATTGCTTGGCTGGTTTGTTCTTCTGGTCATGCAATCTTGGGTTCATCTTTCCTGTTTGTTTTGCAGGTTAGGGGTGTTAGACCACTTCCACTGCTCGAAATGGCAAACTTATTCAACTGTTACCATTTGACAGTTAGCCCAGGGCTGGTATGCTATTAAAGTCCCTCTTTTTAACTTCCTTCTTTTTTTGTTTATTTTCCCTGAAATTCTTTAACAGCTATTAATTTTTTTGAACTTGCTTCTGCTGTCTATCTGCTTTAGGATCCTAATCCAAACAATCTTGTTGCGAGTACAACATTCTATTCAGAAAGTACAAGGGCAATGCTTTGCTTAGTAAGTATATATGTTGAACCGAATATCTTGCATTGCAGTCCCTACAAGGAGTATAGTGATGAATTATTAAATAATCTGATATAAAAAGGAGGGGAAATGGAGGTAGCATATTTCACCTGCTTCAAGATCATAATGATCAATTTCTGTTACATTTTCATAAAGAACCTCCTCGTGCAGACAGGGACAGTATAGGGGATTTTTTTCCTCTGGAGAAGCATTGGATGTTTGGGGTTGCTGTTTTATTCATTGATTGATTGTCATTTTTAAAATCTGGCTGTATTAGGTTTTCTGCCATTCATTCATAATTAAATTTAGATGATAACGTTAATTGAAACTTGAGGGAGGTAGTTGTTTGAACATTGTACGTGAATGGTGTGCAGATAAGAATTGAAACAGATCCAGCAGACAGAACCCAGCTGCGAATGACAGTTTCTTCAGGGGACCCAACACTAACATTTGAGTACGTGATGTAGTTTCCTATTTACAGGATGCCACCAGTAGATTCTACAGCTTTTACAGATCATTCTGATATTGCTTTGCAGGCTAAAGGAGTTCATCAAGGAACAAATAGTCAGCATCCCCACTGCAACCCGTGTACCAACGCAAGCACCTCCAACACCTCCTGTGGTTGAACCGGTCAGTGCTCCCGCAGCATTGACAGATCCTGGGGCAATGCTGGCTGCTCTTTTATGACAATATAAAGGTGATTGATTCATGAGGATGTTCATTAGTCATTACTTGTAAACCTGATCTGCACAGCCTAACCCACCTATGCCCCTCAAGCTAGTGGGGTGGATAAACAAAATCATGATGCAAGGGCTGGCGGAGTTAAGGGTGAGCTTGTTTACTAACTGAGTTTTCGAGCAGGGATTTCTGGGTTGGTGGGCATTTTTGAGATTCTTTCTGCACAAAGCGACTGTCCTTTAAGCGACATTTATATCATTATCATTTGGGCGAGGGTTTCTAGTTTCCATATTTTTCCCCTTCCCAGTTTCACTGGATTGTTTGTGCTGCACCTGATAGCTTGTAAGATATTGTTGCCTTTGATAGAACCAATTGTAGCAGTTTGGAATTGTTATTCGGAAATTATAGTCGCAATAATAGCTTGTGGAGTACACGCATTTTTGCTTTCAAGTGCACTGAAGTTAGTGCATGAAAGTTCGAATATATTAAGGGTTTATCATCTATCATTTAACATGATCACATAAAATTTTCTACACACACAACATTTTGTGGGGTCCGCAGCAAAAATAAAATAAAAAATTTTGGCATGCAAAATGAATCTCTATAATATAACACAATCATTTTTCCTACAATATAACTCTTATAAAACTCTAAAAATATGCGCTGAAGTAAATTTATTGAAGCTTATACTGTATGTCCTACAAGTGTCCAGCAAATGGGAATATCCAAAAAGTAAATTAATAGCACTAATTCGTACTCTCAAAGCATTTGTCACAAGAATCTGGTTGGTCTGTATCCTTTAAAAAAATAATTTTTTTTTTCTCTTTATTATGAAATACTTACTTTTTCACCCTCACTTCAAATATCTAATATAATAAACCGATATTAATTTTATGGGTTTGTTTTTTGTGATGTGAATGCAGATAAGTTATTTGCATTGAGTTTAAAACGATGTCATTTTGGGACATAAATCAATGTGTATTCGTAATTTTAATTTATTTCAGGTTTATAATAGTTTTATCATTATAATTTTTTAATCTTTCAACCCCAGAACAATGTCGTTTTGAGAGTGAATGTAAATAATTTATTATAGAAACATTTTTCTATAATTTTATGGGATTTGCATCTATCATGTCACATGACACAAATTTTTTTCCTATACACATAATATTTTGTGGGACCAGCACCTTTTTGAAGCAAAAAAAAAAATATATATATATATATATTACGGCACACAAAACGAATCTCTATAACATTACACAATTATTTTTCCTACAACATAACTCTTATAAAATCCTAATTTTATATGTATTTAAATATGGGAGAGGTTAATACTTACCACCATTATAATCAACTTAATTATCGTTAGATCAGAATTTTATATGTATTCAATCTTTATAATTCTAATTTTTACTCTTCATCCTCTCTCAACTTCTCTAGGTCTGACAACTCTTTCTCCATCTTTTCTTTTCCTTCCGTCAAAATTTATTCCAGTGGTCACTGATCGGTTTCGCCGATCTCCGCAGTCTCATCTTGTTCACAGGATTGTGGTGTTGAAGCCAAAAAAATTGAATTTTTATCGCGAGTAATGATTTTTATTTTGGTTTATATGTTTCTACATCAATGAAGGGTTGCCTTATGACATGATCACAGTGTGTTTTAGTGGAATTCCCTTATCAATTTGTGAGGGTTTCGTGTTTGCTTCCGCGGGTTGGTGATTCTTTCAAAAATAAATTTATACACCGCATCATTTGCGGTGGGGAGTTTTTTTTTTAATAAGGAAATAGAAAATGGAAATAAGCCTACAATTTTTACGGAGCCCGAGAGACGAATTTATTAGTCTCTGATGTGCAATTGGTAGACCTAAAGAGAGAATGGAAATAGGGTTGTCAAACCTAAAGAGAAGGTGAAGGTGAGAGAAAATAAAAGGCTAAAAAAATTAGAATTATAAGGATTGATTGCGAGTTATTAGGATTATAATATTTGAAGTGAGTGACTAGGAAGAAATGAATATTTCATAGTAAAAGAGAATAATTTTTTTTAAATGATACGGGCCAACCAAATTATATCACGTTATGCCATGTGGTATAATCTTATTGGTTTATAATCTTTTTCTTTTTAAATTAAATGATAAAATTAAAAAATAAATAAAATATTCCTGGCGGGGTTGTGACACTAACCACCTCATTAGAACTTATATTTCCAAGAATATCAAATAGGAGAAAAGGCTCTGGGTGAAAAAACCTCTTATGTTTCTTAGATGATGAAACCATATCCACACAATTGAGAATATTTAGTCTCTGTAATTATTTGTATCAACTTTTCTTTCATTTTTATCCCCTTTCTCTGATTTATCAATCTTTATAAAAAATATTTACAGTAACATCAAATTATAATATAATAAATTACTTAATAAATATTTATAACACACCAAAATAGAAAATTTATATTAAAATATATTGATTTCTTATTAAGCATGGTGAATAATTTTTTATGGAAATATATTAAATTTAAATTACGAGATAAATACTTACATTACAAAGGATGAAAATTTCATATAAAATTTATATTAATATTTGATCTGGATAAATATTATACAAATACAAGGCCCAAACTAAAAGCCTTTACTACTAAGAAAGCTCATAGTCAATGAAGGCTGCAAAGCCCATCTCTTCAAGCTGAACAATATTTATGACAGCAAAGACTCCACAACAGCAAGCACCATAATATTAAAGACTCCATGACAGCAAGCTCCTCAACATTTAATCATACCTACCGTACTACTTTAGCACCAAAGAACCTTTGCCTTCACCATGAAGAAAGGCATCTTCCAAGCAGCACATCACTCCACTATAAATACATGTATCAACACTAAGGTATATCATCATCTTCTACATAATTAAATCTGCTTGAACCAAATATGATTTGAGCATCGGAGTGTCTTCCAGGTACACCCCCATCGCGTTCCATTGAAGACGCATGGGATAAAGCGGCCCAACTACAAGATGCTTTGACCCAAGTCGGTTCCAGGATGTGTAGAGGAAGATCACATGATCGACCCAGTTGTAAAGATATGTTCCGATCAATATTTAAATTATAGATGTAAATATGCACCTCAGATGTTATAGGAATTTTATATCAAATCATTTTAATTTTTTTAAAAAATAAGACTAAAAATTTGACGGGAATGAAAACTTCATTTCAAAACAAGAACAAATAATGGCTACTTGCGAGATTCAATGTTTAGAAAAAAAAAATTGAAGATCGTAATTATCAATAATACATTTGAATTAAAAGAATAAATAATAAAGGGACATGTTAAAATTAAATATGTTCAAACTCTTAAGTTATAATTGCAAAGAGAAAAGGATGAAAAGAAAGAGAATTATTCATCCTCTAGAACAAGGAATTTAGGATCCAATTGAAAAGGATTAGTGAATTGATGTTCAAAGAGTGGTCGAGATACATGATACGGGGAACATTAAAAACATTGGATCGACTACTCGTTATCAAGGATAAGTGTGTGAAAACATTGATGTAAATATGATAGTTTTATATCCAGGTGAGAATGATAAATTTTATACCAGATTTTAATCATTTGTAATTTCTTAATAATTAATAATTTAATGTAACATAATAAATTACGACCATTAAATGCATAAAAATTAAGGATTTAAATTTGATATAAAATTTACTATTGTAAATAGATGCTGCTCAATTTTAAAATTATCTTAGAATAACAATAACGGGTGATTATTCATTTCCACATCAATGCATATGTAATTAAATAAGGGTTTTATTTTTATCATCTAACATGATATAACATTATTTTCCTACACACATATTAAAGATGTGAGGTCCACATATTTTTCTTTCTTTTTCATCATTTTATTTTCTCTCTCTTTTTTAGTGTGTGTTGGAAATAACACTTAAATCATATAATATAACGTTAATAAAACCCATAGTATAGCTGATTACCAAAAAAAATAAATAATAGTATAGCTGGATAGATTCTTATGTACGCCTATCGAAAACACGGGAGAATGGATAATGGATAATGGCGGGAAGGCAAGTAACCACGTGCCTCTCACGTGGACTCCCGCCGTGTAACGGAGACCCACTTCGTCCCCGCCTTTTGTCTAATTTACGAAAATTGAGAATTTCGTTCGTTCTTCCTTTGCTTCAAATTTTCAAGCCTAATTAGTAATTACCAAGTTAGGGTTTCGATGGGGAGCAAGGTCACAGTCACAGATCACCACTTATCCACCGTACGATCCATCGTTGGTTCCGAATTCACCGACATGGACATCATCAGAGCCCTACACATGGCCAACAACGACGTCACCGCTGCCATTAACATCATCTTCGACAGTACCCATACCACCAAATTCAAACCCACTCGCACCACCACCGATGCACCTCGCAAAGTTTCTCCTATAAAATCGAACCCTAACACTGTCATCGCCAACTCCGACCACAATGGCGGAGGAGGAGAAAACAACGATAACTGCCCCGTTGGGTCCGATGATTGGTGGTTCGTAGGTTGTGGCGAAATGACAGGGTTGTCAACTTGTAAAGGGAGGAGTATAAAATCCGGTGATCAAGTGTTTTTCAAGTTTCCGATAAAGAGAGTCTCTGCTTCTCCCTCTCCGGGTAAGGGTTTTGGAAGAGGGCGACAGGGTGCAGCAACTTGTTCGGAGATAGTTCGGTTTTCTACTCAACAAGCTGGAGAGGTAATGTGCAACGATTGTTCCATAGTTCAATTTGTGTTTTTATAGTGATTGAATTGATGGGGTTTTTTTTTTTTTTTTTGGCAGATTGGTAGAATACCAAATGAATGGGCTCGTTGTGTTTTGCCTCTTGTGCGGGATAATAAGGTTAAGATTGAAGGGCATTGTAAATTTGCACCTAATGTTTTGGGCATCATGGACACTGTTGTTTTGACAATCAGGTATGCTCAATGCGAAAAGCAATGATTCCCTAGCCATGTTCTGTTGTTTAGTTTTAATGATTATGATGGTAAATAATTAAATTCGGCTGTTATTTTTTTTTTTTTTTTTTTTGGGGGGTTTCTATTTCAGTGTATTCATCAACAGTTCAATGTTTGGTAAGCATCACCAGGTTTCTCTCAAGGATGCTACCAATTCCACAGATGAATCAGTGTTTCATCCTCTTCCAGCTTTGTTTCGGTTGCTAGGCCTGAACCCTTATAAGAAGGTGGTTGTTGGTCCCGTGTCACCTGTTTTTATTATTTTATTTTTTTCCCCTGAGTCATTGGTATATTCGGTTGAAATTATTATCTTTTCTTTCTTCCTGTGGAGTTAGTTTCTGTTGTTCGAGTACGTAACTCAACTGTAATTATGAAGAAAGTTGTACTGGAATATTGACTTGCATTTGCATCATCATGTAATTTTTAGGCAGAGTTAACTCCTGGTGACTTCTGTTCCCTAAAGCGTCCTTTCAACCCAAAGGTACAAAACTACTGATAGAATTGCTTAGTGATGATGTCTGCAACTATCCTAGCATGGTACCTTTCTTTAACAGGATTTACAATATCTTCAGGTCACATTACCACATGCCAAGTCGGAACATCCTTCTCAAAATGGTTATGAGAATGGCAATGAGGATTCCATTTCCGAAATTGATCTCGAGAACATTGTTGGTGTTGGATCGAACTCAGAGTTAGAGGTGCTGCATTCTAAGAGTAACATGCATTGTTTTACTTATGTTATGTGTATAAATGGTGTAATAACCATTAACCAGAAAGTATTGTTCAGGAAATGGATCCCCCTGGCAATCTTCTGTGTGAATTGCGGCCCTATCAAAAGCAGGCTCTTTATTGGATGGTCCAGATGGAGAAGGGACGACCTATGGATGAGACGGCAACAACCCTTCATCCATGTTGGGAGGCGTATCGCTTGGCTGACAAGTATGGCTGTGTTTATTATTATTATATATATATATATATATATATATATGAGTTTTATTAATCTCATGTTAAAGGAGATAAGTTATCTCATGTCATAGAGACAAACTTGTGGGCTCCACCACCTAAAAAATAAAATAAAAATAAAAATGTGGCACATTTATCGAAGGGTGTGTAGGAGAGAAATTTATCACATGTAACATGAGAGTAGCTGTATATATATATATGGAAACATCAATGAGTGGTTCTGATGAAATAGTTACGCTTGTACTTTTTAGGAGGGAGCTTGTTATTTATCTGAATGCATTTTCTGGTGAAGCCGCAATAGAATTTCCTAGCACTCTTCATATGGCCAGAGGAGGAGTATGTTTCTTAACGAGTTAACCCCGGTAATTTTGTTGCTTCCACATATTGTTCAATGTTTGTAATGTATTATTTTATTGTGAATTTGAAGATTTTGGCAGATGCTATGGGACTTGGAAAGACCATCATGACCATATCCCTTCTCCTTGCCCATTCTGGAAGGGGTGGATCATTAGGCAGTCAAATCATAGCTCAGTCCTTCATTGAAGGTGGTGAAGTTAGTAATACAGTGCACAATTTTTCAAACATACCAAAGAAAGCAGCCAAATTTGCTGGTTTTGATAAACTGATAAAGCAAAAGAATGTTCTAACAAGTGGTGGTAACTTGATAATATGTCCCATGACTCTTCTCGGACAGTGGAAGGTATTTGTGTTGTCAATTTTTCAATATGTAGCTCTCTTATTACTGCATTTCTTTACTTGAGAGTTGGTCTCTCATTGTACTCAGCTCTGGGATGTAGTAAGTCAAATATTTTCTTTCCATTTCTGAACATTTGACAATTTGTTCAGGCAGAGATTGAAACTCATGTGCAGCCTGGGTCTCTGTCTCTATATGTTCATTATGGACAAAGTAGGCCAAAAGATGCAAAAAGTCTAGCTCAAAGTGATGTTGTAATTACTACATATGGAATTTTGGCCTCTGAATTTTCCAGTGAGGTAGTTGAAAACCTGTTTAATCTGATAGTTGTCAGCCTATTTGCTTCATTTCTTAAAACTTCAACCGATGAGTCTTTCTATCTGTCTTATGTACAGAATGCGGAGGAGAATGGTGGACTTTTCTCAATTCGGTGGTTTAGAGTAGTTCTTGATGAGGCACATACTATAAAATCTACTAAAAGCCAAATTTCTATGGCAGCTGCTGCTCTAATTGCTGACCAACGTTGGTGTCTTACTGGCACTCCTATCCAGGTGAATTATTTTAATTATGAGTCTTAATCTTATCTCATGGCTGACGATTTTATTTTTGGTATTTATGGATTAATTAACTAATTGATTTACCAAGAATAAGAAATTTCTCCCTAATCCCAAATTTCACAGAAGACCACTATGTGATGCATTAACTTGATATACTAGGAATTCTTGATTAGCACTAAGGGTAATATCATATTGTATAATTAAACTTACGAATATTTAATTAGCTTTGACAGTGTCTTGTGGTTTCCATCTTTCAGTTGAGGTTTTCCAATTCATGCTCTGAGTTGTGGTAGTACACCCATCTTGCTTTCTGACTCAATTGTATTTTCATTTATTGTTCATGGTTTATCCTAGTGTTGTCTGTAGCAAATTGTGTTTAAGCATGATAGCCTTTGGTTTGTTATGCACATGTATCTTGCAATGCTTTCAATTCCTTAATGTGCATTTGGATTAGCTTTATGTTTTTTCAATTCTGAAAATGCTTTTGGTATAAAAAAAAACTTCTTCTGAAAAGTTAAAAATATCAGCCATGGGGTTTTTTTCTGTAACTTCCACATCAGTATGTACTTCAGATTTTTTCTTGCAATCCTTTTCATGTATTTGAATTGAATATTAGTTGGCTTTTTTAGATTGGTCATTAGTCTCATGACTGCAGATGTAGTTTTTATCGTTCCTGACATGGCATCCCTTTTATCTACAGAACAACCTTGAGGATATTTACAGTCTTCTGCGGTTTCTGAGAATAGAACCTTGGGGTCATTGGGCCTGGTAAATTTGTTTTTTTCTTAGTGTTGGATATGTTAACTCTATTTGAATTATCTCCAATATTTTCTTTCATTCTTCTCAATTTCTAATTAGGGTTGTTTCTTTTCTGGTTTTTTACAACTTCTGAACTGAAAGCCGTTTTTTATTCAAGGGAAGATATAGTTTCAAATATTTCCTTCTGAGGATTGTAACAAATAAAATTGGTAGCAAGACTTATACATATAGCGTAAATCTTATGTTAGTTTATTAGACAAGTGGTCTGACTCTCCTTTTTACTTTCCTCTTCAAACTTCTGTTAGTTGATGATGATGGCATCTGCTGGCGAAGAATTCTACACCTTATGATTTAATTAGGTTTTATGAGAATAATGTTTTCCGGTCGAAATTTGCATAACATAACTGGAGTACCAAATTATGAATTCAAGCTGGATGTCATGAATGTTAGCATAGTCGTCTAATGCAAAGCACTTGTTGCAGGAAACATGTTATTATAATCTACTGCTACTCCGTTTATTACGTTGATTGTTTACTCTTAGTGGTTAGGTGGCTGGAGTGATGGATTGGGAAAATTTGTTTTGAATGATGCAGGTGGAACAAACTTGTTCAGAAACCATTTGAGGGTGGTGATGAGAGAGGGTTGAAGTTAGTTCAGTCTATTTTGAAGCCAATCATGCTGAGGAGAACCAAACATAGCACAGATCGCGATGGCAAGTCAGTAAACTGGTTAAGGACTTGTGCTATTTTAACATCTAGTATATTCTGTCAACTAATTATTTGTTGCAGGCCTATCCTAGTTCTCCCTCCAGCTGATATGAAGATAATTTACTGTGAACCCACGGAAGCTGAAAAAGACTTTTACGAGGCCTTATTCAAAAGATCTAAGGTTTATTTTTTTTTTCCTAATCTATATTTAATATTTTTCACCTTATTTTTTGGCACTGAAAAAAGTCACATTGATCCAACCTTTTGATGCAATTTATGCAGGTGAAGTTTGACCAGTTTGTTGAGCAAGGGCGTGTTCTTCATAATTATGCTTCAATATTGGAGTTACTTTTACGTCTTCGGCAATGCTGTGATCATCCATTTCTTGTAATGAGGTGTGGTGTCTTGCATTGCTGTTTATATACTTGAATGTTGTACTGGAAATCTGCTAACTTTAAACATTTGTTCTGGTCAATTGGATTTTAATGAACATTTATTGTCATAAACCAACTATTCTAAAAGCTTAAAGCTAATAAGTGAAGGGGAAATAATAGCCTCATGTTGCATAAGAAAGTTATCTTATGTCATACACCCATAGAATTTTGTGCCAATTTTTTCTTTTCTTTTTCTTTTTAGATTGTGGACCCCATATATTTGTGTCACCCACATGAGAGTACTATCTTATGTAACATGAGATTAGTAAACCCCTAACTGAAGACACAAGAATGATTTTATATTTTATCTCTATCATGTCCCCTCGTGGAGGAGCCTGTTGGACGTGGAGAATGCTCAGGTCCAACCACCTTGTGCCGAAATTTAACTTTTATGTAGAATAATAAGGGAAACAAGGAATTGTAGACCACATGCCATGTCATGAACTAATTATCCCAAAAGTTTAAGCTATTTGGTGAAGACTCATGAATGTTTTTAACATTACATCTAACACTTACGCTAACATATTTAACCTGCTCTTCAAAATTTCTTACCTGTTCTGATCAACATAATGCAATTCATAAGCTAATACGAGGAGTGCTTTTGGTCAGGTTTGGTTAGATTTTTAATTTTCAGGAGAAAATTCAGTAAGGTTCTCTGTAAGAGACTTCATATTTTTTGGAACATTGGACTCTGAAATGTACTATATGGTAGTCACAGTTTCCAGGCTGAATTTGAGGGAATTCATAGTGAACTTTAGCACCAATCAAATTGATCAGAATGATAATACAATGATAAATTGCTGGATGATGGTAGCATAGTGGAGGCTGAAAAGCAAAAATGATAGCTGGGAAGTACTTTTACTCAATGGTCTAATTGTCAAATGTTCTTTCTGACTTAACCTAAATTTTGTTACTTTCTGATATTGAAGAATATTAAGGATAGGAAAAGCTGCAAAATAAAAAAAATCAGTGCTAACCATATTTGGAAGGCCATGGGTTCTTAAGGTGGAACCTTGAGTCAGAACTTTGGTTCTTAACAGGATTGAAAGTAATAGTCAGTGCGACTTTATTGCGTAATTACCCTTGCTCATTTGATTTAATATCATTAAGTTGTCTAAAGTATTTGGAACATGTTTGGGCTGTGGGTTCACATAAACTGCTTTTCTTTCTTGAAGACAGGAAGATATGTATAACAGAGATGTTTGCAATGTTTGTAATAATTGTGTGTTTGATTGCATCAGAACTATACTACTTAGAAATAAGCTTGTCGTTGCATAGGATGGTTTTCTTAGCTTTGCTTGATGATGCTTTACTTTTGTTGTTTCTAGGGAAGTTTGTTTGATGCAATGTAATTGGAAAGCACTCTTGTGATGATATTTTCTTTGACCTTGCATCGTTAATTTGTTTTCTCTTCATAAGCCTTAACTTATTGTCATGTTGACAATTGATTCATTTAGTCGAGGTGATACTCAAGAATTTGCTGATCTAAACAAACTATCTAAGCGCTTCCTTAGAGGAACCTGTAATGCTTCAGAAGGCGAAGTAAAAGTTGCACCTTCGCGGGCTTATGTTCAAGAAGTTGTGGAAGAGCTACGTAAAGATGAGCAGGGAGAGTGTCCAATATGTCTTGAGGCATTTGAAGATGCAGTGTTGACACCTTGTGCTCATCGTTTATGCCGGGAATGCCTCTTGGCAAGTTGGAGAAATTATAGTTCTGGTTTATGCCCTGTTTGTAGGTATTGACAGGTTAACCTGTTAGAATTTTGGATATCTTTTGTTTGACTTTGATCCAAGGAAGTTCAAGATTGTTTTTACTGCAGTAGTTTTCAAATGAATCTTGGTTATAATGCGAATAACAATATTTTTTCTTTTACAGGAAAATAATCAGCAGGCAGGATCTTATCACTGCCCCTACTGAGAGTCGGTTTCAGATTGATATTGAGAAGAACTGGGTAGAGTCATGCAAGGTAAGTATTCTTTTGAATGAACTTGAAAATCTTCGCTCATCAGGCTCCAAAAGCATTGTTTTCAGCCAGTGGACTGCTTTTCTAGACCTCTTGCAGATTCCCTTTACTAGGTAAGATTTGTTGCTGATTGAATCATATTTTAGGAAAGATGTTCTTGTGGGAGAGAATCTGAGTGAATGTGAATTCTTCAAAAGAGCTGTTCTCATATTCTAGACATGCTTTTTCTTGACATTGTGTTGCAATAATTCTTTTTAAGTTGATATCAGCTTTAAGGATTGCTGTGACCTTGTGGCATGTTTCATCTGTTCCTTTCTGCATCATGCTTAAGCCATTTATGCCAATATGAGTGTATTAACCTTTTTATTGTTTTGAAACATTTTGGTGATGAAAAATGATACAAAAGAAGTTTCCTATTATGTACCAGGAATAACATTTCATTTGTTCGTCTTGATGGAACTTTGAATCTGCAGCAGCGGGAAAAAGTAATCAAACAATTCTCAGAGGACAGCGACACCCAGGTCTTGACATATTTCCTCTTGCTTTTATCACCTAGTCAGTGTAGTGACTGGTTCAAATATTGTGTATTGACTATATATAACCATTACTACTTTTCTTGCACCAGGTGTTGTTGATGTCACTAAAAGCTGGTGGAGTGGGTATAAACCTAACAGCAGCTTCAAATGCTTTTGTCATGGTACGTGCAAATCAGTTTCTTTTGCTCAAGTTGTCTTATTTGTCTAGCTTCAGGCATAAACCAGAACTCAGATGGGGTAAATAGAGTATTGAGATTCATTTCAAGATCTTCTAACAAGGTTTCAGGCGATAGGACCCTGCCTCAAAAATATATAAAATAATAAATCTAAATATGGCTTTTTGTTTAATTCGAAGTTGGGAGATAAATTAATGTAACAATGCGGATATATAGTATTCTTGAAGATCAATTAATGCTGGTGTAGCACATAATGCACTTAATGCTGTTGAAATATAAGTAAAACCATCATGATAAACATCAATTTAATATAATAAGTAACTTTTTTTTTTTTTCCACTTTCCACTTGCAAAGTATATTTTGCGAATATTTGAAGATGTTCTCATAAAATACAAAATGATTTAGTACTACTATTAATATTTTGAGGATGATCTACATGATGAGAGCTTTTAATTAAATGTATTCTGTAAAAAGCTCATCCTCTACAATGTTATTATCACCAGCATTAGGCGCATATAAAAAATCAAAATAGCGACCAAAATCACATGATCATAGCTGAGTATATAATATATGATCTCCCTACACTATTACCCACCACCTAGATGATTTTGACTTATCAAATGTTTATTTTTGTTGCTTTACACGGTAGTTTGAATAATTTTATTTTATTTTTTAGTACAAGGTAGTTTGAACTGGGTCGGCCCTTTACAAGGTAGTTTGAAATTTTAGGAACAAATACATTACCTTGTCTCAACTCTCAAGTCTTCATTAAGGATAAATTAGGCTGAGAGAAAAATATTTGTATTACACTGTCATTAAAGATTCAAGATTTAAATATCGTGATTAGAGGGACACTATTATGATATAAATTATTATTTCCCTCTAATACTTTTACTCGTTTCTGTATAATTTTACAGTCATTTTTTGTTTTCTGCAGTTATTGGTTGTCTTAGTATATGTTTTAGATTAAGAAATTTAAACTATACAATGGATAGGGTGCAATAAATCTTATATAGGAGTAAACATTTGCATGTATATAGGATTCTGAAAGTTGCACCAGAATGATATGTTTTATGAATAACCAGTCCAACGGATATATAATGACATTTTATTATTATTATTGACATTTGGAACGTTATATTATAATTGACATATGAAAAGTAAGTTTTTTCAAGTAATTGTGGTATGTATAATTTGTTAACATGAGCAGGACCCATGGTGGAATCCGGCTGTTGAGGAACAAGCTGTTATGCGTATTCATCGCATTGGACAAACAAAGAAAGTGGCCATCAAACGGTTTATTGTGAAGGTATAATTAATATCTCAATTTTGGATGTTTGTGTTATGATATATTTTTAATTGGGCCTGATCAATTGGGTCACTGGGTACAAGGAATCCGGTAGTAACCAGGCGAAATTTTGCCTTTTCTAATGTACATATTTAATGTATAATCTTAATTTAATTGAAGTGCTAAAAATTGAGTGAGCTAGGCTGGTGCTTGCTTTATTAGTCCAATATATGAGATTGTTAAGTTCAAGCAAGTTAATTTGGATAATTATGTGTCACTTGATAGTATATTTGTTTGGTGTGTAAGGCCAAATGATGTAAATTTTTACCTTGTATTACTTATTATTGACTTGAATGCGGCATTTGTTCTTTTGTTTCACATTGCAGGGGACAGTTGAGGAGAGAATGGAGGCAGTGCAAGCACGTAAACAACGAATGATTTCTGGTGCCTTGACTGATCAAGAAGTTCGAACTGCACGGATTGAGGAGTTGAAGATGCTTTTTACTTAGATCACTGAGGTAGGAGGGAGGATATTCTTACTACTAAAATTTTCTACTACCAACTTACTACCTATCTAATCACCATTGAATCAATGAGAGAGAATGCTAAAAAGTTTTTGAAAAAAGAGAAAATATTAATCCAATGGTGATTAGATAAATAGTAAGTTGGTAGTAGAAAATCTTGGTAGTAAGAATATCCCTCCTCCTCCTGAGGTAGTGTAAACATGTTTGTTTGCTGTTAGGTGCACCGTGCACCTTTACCATTTTGCATCCCGCGGATTTCTTTTGGTCTTATGGGCTCGTGAGTGCAAGATAGCTGTAACTCGTATTATGAAGGTGCTTCTTAGGTGGCACGTGAGCCAGGGAGGGAGTCATCTCTTAACTTTCTACTTCCATTTGGGAGATCAAGTTTAGCCGATGTCTTGATCAACATCATGCTTGAATCTGGCTGTTTGAAGGGGGAGGTGCAAACAAATTTTGTGAGCATTTTTTTTATGTAATTTGGGGTAATTTATGGTATTTTTATGCTATGCTTGGCAGAGAAGGGGTGGAAAGGGAAGCTATGGAGGGGGACTTATTTCCCCGTTTAAAAGTCAGGGGAAATCCATTGTCCCTGTTTGGGACTTTAAAAGGGAAAGTTTAGATTTTCAGTAGTCCTTATTTAAAAATGAATCCTTTGGCATTTACCCCCAATTAAGATTAAGAGGAGGTTTCCATCCTTTCCCTTCAATAAAAATCTTCCACTATGGGTCTCTTCTCATTTTCATCCAATCAATACAATTGTGATTAAGGTTCACTAGTTATAAGTTAACTGGACATAGATTGAGTGATTCTTGGACAACTTTGAGATTTCACCGTGTATACTTGTGGCATTTACCTCAATGCCATGAAATGCAACGATTGTCATTTTCGAAGTGGTTGGTTTTTGTTTAGGCTTTCTAACTTCTTTTATAGTAGTTTCTGTTGTATATTGACTCTCAAATTATCTTCAAATGAGTTAAGGAGGTTGTGAATTGTTTAACTTGTTAAATGTTTAATTAAACTTATTTATCTAACTAAACGAGCATGTTTAGTTTTGAAATTAAACTTGTATATATAAATGAGTTAAGAAGTTTTATGAATTTGACGTCAAAAGTTTGTAAATAAAATGATCAGCTTACTCCGAATTAGAGCTATTAGATGCAACAGTTTAAGAATGGGTACAGAGGTGTAAGTTAGATATTTTCCTCTTCAGTAACAAAAATTTGTGTGTGTATATTTAATTTTTATTATTTAAAAAACTATACTTTTATTTAGAGAATTTCAATTTTATTATTGTTATGTATCACTTGTTTAAATTTTAATTTCAGACGATTTCTTATTATTATTTTCACTTGTTAGCATAAATTTAAAAAACGTTTATTAAATATCAAAGTAATAAATTTAAAAATACGTCAGGGAGAATTTGGATAAATGGAAAGAAAATAATAAAATGTTGAGCTTAAACTAAGGGTTTTTGTAGGTTGAATTTATATCAATCTTAAGAAGAAAATAAAAGTTAACCAATGTAATTTAAACAATTTTTTGAATGGTTTAGTTTGAATTGTAAATTTGATTTAATTGAATTGGATTAGATTAGATCACTTCTAAGGATAAATTATCGATTGACTTATTTTAATTAGTTTTGTGATGAGGTTATCTAATTTAGTTTAAATTATAAATTTGTTCTAATCCAATTTAATTTCGTTGGTTTAGATTGGATTTGTTAATATATAAACTTGGGACCGTTTATAATTACTACTAAATTGCCTTATCACTTCTTACTACTATTTCATTATCATCAGATCAAATTTGATTCAATGACTTTAGGTTAATAGGTTTCCAATGAATGTATCATGTCAAACCCAAAAAATAAATCAAGTCCTTTCAAGCCCAAAAAACCAATATCTCAAAGAATCATAATAGCTACCATGATAAATGAGATAAAAAATCAATATCGCAAAGAACCAATGTTGTACTATTTCAAATAAACAAATAAAATAAATAAAAATCCTTTGCTTTGTAAAAATCCTGAAGTTTCTTTCTAAGGTGACTTAGATTTCATAGATTTCTCTTGAATAAGAACAACACTCATCATCAACAACAAAATTCTGAATGGTTTCATCAATTTCCTATGAAACTCCAAGCAGAAATGACCGACACTCGTCTGTTTCTCATCATTTTTCTTATCTCGAAAACATCTTTCCACCTACCCATACTTGCATACATAGTGCTCAATGGATGGTGGGATGCCATATTTTTATTTTCGTATGTTCATAAGACCATCATGTTTTTTTTTTTTTAACTATTTTTTATAACTCTTAAAAATATACAATTTTTTTTTGTCACTGATTTTTGCGTTTTTTATTTGCTTTTGGGATGGTTTCTAGCATTTGCTTGTTTTTTTTTTTACTATTAGCAAAATTGCAACCTCGATCTAGATGCACAGCATTCTCCAGTTCCAAATTGCATTTACATAATCTTTTTTATTTAATAAACGTTTTATGCTAACAAATGAAAATAATAATAAGAAACCGCTTGAAATTAAAATTTAAACAAGTGATAGATAACAATAATAAAATTGAAATTCAGGATACCAAAAAAAAAAAATATTGAAAATCTCTAAACAAAAGTATAGTTTTTTAAATAATAAAAATTAAATCATTAATGATATATACACACATTTCTATAATTACAAATTTTTGTTACTGAAGAGGAAAATATCTAACTTACACCTCTGTACCCATTCTTAACTGTTGCATCTAATAGCTCTATTTCGGAGTAAGCTGATCATTTTATTTACAAACTTTTGACGTCAAATTCATAAAACTTTTTAACTCATTTATATATACAAGTTTAAATTCAAAACTAAACATGTTTGTTTAGTTAGATAAACAAATTTAATTAAACATTTAACAAGTTAAACAATTCACAAACTCCTTAACTCATTTGAAGATAATTTGAGAGTCAATATACAACAGAAACTACTACAAAAAAGAGAGGGTTTGAAAGCCTTAACAAACCAACCGCTTCGAAAATAACAATCGTTGTATTTCATGGCATTGAGGTAAATGCCACAAGTAAACACTGTGAATTCTCATAGTTGTGCGTGAATCATATTCAATCTATGTACAGTTGATTTATAACAAGTGAACCCTAATCACAAGTGACACATAATTATAAGAAACCGCTTGAAATTAAAATTTAAACAAATTTTCGTGTTCGATAACAATAATAAAATTGAAATTCAGGTTGACCAAAAAAACACGAAAAAATTCGTGTCGGGTTAAATCTCCCGTGAACCTGCTGACAAAATTTCATAGGGTTGTTATGGTCATTTTATCTCATGGTATAAAAACTAAATATTAGGGTTCTTTTTTCACTCTTCGCGGCGCAACGCATATATACACCTCCACCAAATAGGTATGAATAAATTGTTCAACGTCTTTGATTTATTATAGTCGTTGCCCATCTCTATCTTTGCTTTCTAGGTCTTCGATGCCCATCTCTCTCTTTGCTTTATTAAATTGTTCAGCTCCTTTTACTTTCGTCTTTCCCATATATGCGCTGGAGTCCTATGTAGCTAAAAAGGAATCTGTAAAGGAGGGAGGAATTCACAAATTTTAAAAACAATGAAGATATATAACAAAATAATTGAAGAAGACAAATTGCGTAACCTTTCCAACTGTGTTCTGATTGATACATGAACTAGTTATAGTTTGCATCAAATTTCTTTTTAAAAAAAATAAAAAAATAATATCTCACAATAATTTGTTACACAGTAAGTCAGTAACCACGGTATGTTGTTATTTTTCTTATTAGTTACTTGGGTTTTATTTTTTATATAAATTTCTTATTTATATTATTGTCATCATTTATACATGTAGATGGATTTTGAATCACAAATAGCACTGAAATGAGGAGAGGAGGTTGATGCTCGAGATGCAAATGTTGAGGGCGCTGATAGAGATGGGGAGGGTGGGGTGGGGTGGGGTCGTGTTGGGTCGGGTCGTGTCGGGTCGTGTAAAAAACAGGTTATGTTCAAATTCGGGTTGTATCGTGTGAATTCGTTTAATAACAGGTCGTGTTCGGGTTGAATCATAACACGAATTGTTAATCGTGTCGTGTTGATTTATAACAAGTGAAACCCGAATCACAATTGCCACCCCTATAATTATCCAAATTAACTTGCTTGAACATAGCAATCTCATATAGTGGACTAATAAAGCAAGTACCAGCCTAGCTCTTTAAAATTTTAGCACTTCAATCAAAATAAGATTATACTTCAAATATTTTACATAACCCAAAACTTCACCTTGTTGCTACCAGATTCCTTGTACCCAGTGACGAAATTAATCAGGCCCAATTAAAAATATATAATAACACAAACACGAGAGACATACGCACAATTTTCCAAAGTTGAGATATTAAATATGAGGAGGGATATTCTTACTACCAAAATTTTCTACTACCAACTTACTATCCATCTAATCACCATTGGATTAACATTTTCTCTTTTTCAAAAACTCTTTAGCATTCACTCTCTTTGATTCAATGGTGATTAGATGAGTGATAAGTTAGTAGTAGAAAATTTTGGTAATAAGAATATCCTCCTTCATTAAATATACCTTCACAATAAACCGTTTGATGGCCACTTTCTTTGTTTGTCCAATGCGATGAATACGCATAACAACTTGTTCCTCAACAGCCGGATTCCACCATGGGTCCTGCGCATGTCAACAAATTATCCATAAACGTCAATTATAATATAACATTCCAAATGTTAAAATACAAAACAAAAATAATTTAAACATGTTTTTCTAAATTTGATTTTAAAAACTAAAAATTAATTATAATTTTCAAAGGGTTTATTTTTTCTAAAGTTATTTTAGATAGCTTTATCTAATTTCCATCAAAATGACATCGTTTTGGGGCGAAAATTATGGTGTTTTTGTAATTTTAATTTATTTCAGGGTTATAATAGTCTTTATCATTCTAAAATTTTAATTTTTCAACCAAAAATGACGTCATTTCAATGAACATTAGACAAAGTTGTCTAAATTAATATTAGCTACTTTTTTCCCATTTTCAAAACCATTTTTACAAAATAGATCTAATCAAATGAGTTTTTTAGTTTTTTTTTTTAATTTTGAAAATCAAAAAATTGTTTTTGAAAACAGAATTCAAAAACTAGATCGAATCATTTTTAGTTTTTGATCTTGTTTTTTATCTTCTTTTTAAATGCTTTTCCAAGGTGGGTTCAACGCAATCAAAATACTGGCGAAGAGCCGGGTTTCAATTTGAACTCGGGCGAAAAAATTACATGCGTATTTATTTTTTAAAATTTTAGTTTGTTCATATCATAAAATATTTAAATTATGTTAAATACGGAGCACCTGAGCAGGCAGCATATAATTTTATTAAATATTTTTTTATACAAGTGAGAATTAAACACATAACTTAATACAACTTATCCAAATATCTCACCAAGTATATTTTAATTTTTACATAGAGCCAAATTACAAAGTTTAGCTCGGGCCGAATTACAATTTTAACGCGAGTCAAATTATAATTAATTATATAATTATATAAAATACATACAATTCGTTAAAATTTACCTCGGGACAAGGCTACCCCAAGTACTATGTGATTCCGCCACTGAATCAAAATATGCGTAAATGTTCCAGCTTATTAGTATATGTTTGTAAGGGAAATAATTATGTCATGTTGCATGAGATAATTATCTCATGCAACCGAGATAAGATAGTGGGGTCCACTATTTGTTTGTTTTTTTTTTTTAAAGTATTTGACTTCATGTCATGCTAACAATGCAATCAATTTAGTATTAAGGCTTCAAGCTAAAAAAAAAAAAATATGTAAAAGAGTGGAAGGAAACAAATTGCAAAACATAAACACAGTAATAACATAATGATGAAATACTCGTACAAACTCCAAACAACAACAAAAAAATAAATTCAAGATGAAATAAGATAAAGATGTTTTAACTCCAAAACTAAGTGCATATGGACTACTATTTTGTCTCCAAGCAGTTTCATCACTCTCTGCCTATTACTCTTTATGCAGCATAATACCAAAACGGTATGAATAAAATGATAAAGGTATTAGATAATATTTCACAATCTAATTCTTCTTGTTATTGTCATTCATCTTCTTCAGCTTGCTATTGTCATTCATCTTCTTCAGCTTGCTATTGTCATTCATCTTCTTCAGCTTGCTCATTGTCTCCGGGGAGTGAAAGCAGAGACTCTGTATACATAGCCACATCGTACACATGTGGAAAAACACAATACAAGCGATGCTCTAGAAGCTGTCCCTTGTCATTATATTTCACTAATTTTGTACAACCATCTGTTCCAATAATATCACCACTTTTTGCAGTGCATATTGGAGAAAAGTATGCATTAGGAATGCCATCAATAGATTTAGTCCAAGATGACTTCACTTTGTACTCTTTCATCACCCATATATTAGCTGCACCATTCCCCCTAACTGACAGACCGAGAAATCCTCCAAGTACCCACAAATCACAAGATAGAAAGCTGCCGAAAAAATCATCTGGTAGAGGTATCTTAAAAACACTCCTTTCCGTCAATTCGAAGGCAAAAATAACAACCATATTTGTAAGACGATGAACACACAACCAATGAATAGCACCATTCAAGAGTGACGCTTTACACACATGTCTACCAATATGGAGGTACATATAGGGCAAATGTGTACCCTCAATTTTTGTCCAAGTATCATCTCTCAATGAGAAAAGCTCCAAGTGGGTTGCCACATTAATTCGGGCAGAGGAACGTACTAGAACCATCACCACCACCACCAAGTAGTTATCAGTTGAAGGATCATATCCAAAACCATAGGAAGACACAAAAATCGTAGTGGATAGTAATGGAGGCAAAGATATTCGTTTTTTGACACTAGTGGATGGGTTCCATATAGTGAGATACGTATTGCAATTCAAAAGTAGAAACCCTCTGCAGGAACCAATAATTTGAATACGAAGATAAATATGAGGTTGGAGAGGCACAAAATTAAGCTCTATTGCAGCAGAATCGTCGAGAAGCGATGCATCTAAGTCTCTGGATATACATTCAGAACCATAAACCTTTAAGGACATAAGTCTTTGGGTGCATGATGCAGCTAATTCATAACGCAATGTTGAAAAGTAAGGATCGGAGATGAGAGAAAACCATGACTTAGAAACACACTTGAAACGTAACAGAGACGTAAAGGGCAACCTCAGTAGGATTTGAATAAACAAATCCTCAGGCGCAAAAAGAGCATTGTTATCAATGCTTCTTGTTCCTCTCTCATTTTGCCTTTCTTCTTCGCATGTACGATAACGAATGTCCATTGTTTAGCACTAAGCCAAAAAAATAAAAAATAAAAAGTCCTTTTAAAATTTATAGGGTTTAGGTAATTCTCCTTGGACGGCGGAGAGTTTCTCCGCAAGGTTGTCGGCGTCTCCTATCTACTATCTCACTCCTATCTCCTATCTCACTATATGTAAGAGTAAGACACATATGGTGGTACAGATGCGGGAACACATATGTATAGAGCTTTGGACAGCGTAAAGTGACTCTATGGATATAGAGGTCATTTTTTTTGTCGGCGGGGAGCTTATGCTCCTTGTCCAAAATGTAAAAATCCTGGACATACAAGTAAACACATTGTCACCGTTGGATTCAACTTTATCTCCGGCCATCAAATATTTTGTATAGTAATCCGTGTGACGGTCATTCGTTCTTTCTTTGCTTCAAATTTTCAAAAGCCGAATTACCAAGTTAAGGTTTCGATGGGGAGCAAGGTCACAGTCACAGACCACCACTTATCCACCATACGATCGATCTTGGTTCCGAATTCACCGACATGGACATCATCAGAGCCCCACACATGGACAATAACGACATCACCGCTGCCATTAACATCATCTTCGACAGTACCCATACCACCAAATTCAAACCCACTCGCACCACCACCGATACTCCTCACCAAGATTCTCCTCTTAAATCGAACCCTAACACCGTCATCGCCAACTCTGACCACAATGGCGAAGGAGGAGGAGAAAACAACGATAACTGCCCCGTTGGGTCCGATGATTGGTGGTTCGTAGGTTGTGGCGAAATGACAGGTTTGTCAACTTGTAAAGGGAGGAGTATAAAATCCGGTGATCAAGTGTTTTTCAAGTTTCCGATAAAGAGAGTCTCTGCTTCTCCCTCTCCGGGTAAGGGTTTTGGAAGAGGGCGACAGGGTGCAGCAACTTGTTCAGAGATAGTTTGGTTTTCTACTCAACAAGCTGGAGAGGTAATGAGATAGTTCGGTTTTCATGCATTGTCATTCATTGTTTACTCTTAGTGGTTAGGTGGCTGGAGTGATGGATTGGGAAAATTTGTTTTGAATGATGTAGGTGGAACAAACTTGTTCAGAAACCATTTGAGGGTGGTGATGAGAGAGGGTTGAAGTTAGTTCACTCTATTTTGAAGCCAATCATGCTGAGGAGAACCAAACATAGTAGAGATCGCGATGGCAAGTCAGTAAACTGGTTAAGGACTTGTGCTATTTTAACATCTAGTATATTCTGTCAACTGATTATTTGTTACAGGCCTATCCTAGTTCTCCCTCCAGCTAATATGAAGCTGAAAAAGACCTTTACGAGGCCTTATTCAAAAGATCTAAGGTTTATTTTTTTTTTCCTAATCTATATTTAATATTTTTCACCTTATTTTTTTGGCACTGAAAAAAGTCACATTGATCCAACCTTTTGATGCAATTTATGCAGGTGAAGTGTAACACCTCGTTCTAGAACCGGTTTGTTAACATCAAAATGGTATTAAGCGCAGTATTTTTAATTAGTTAAACGCGGAAGCTTGCTTTATATTTCACGATTAGTCTTAACATAAAAACGTAAATAAACTTTTTCGTTCTTATATATTTCAATTAGCTAATTATTTCTTGTTCAATTGAAACTACTTGATACCCTCTTGCATCTCACTGTCCCAACATCACCTGATAGACAATATATCTCATTTTTCTCAATCTAGAATCCATGCCAATGACTTATTAAACAATCCTTGCCAATTCAAGGCTTAAGTATCTACTCCATACAATTAGTGTATTTCTTAAGCATGCTAATACAATTTATATCTTGTATAAATCTACACATGCTTCTCTAAACATAATATACAATGCTTTCCAAAAGGATAACATGACATATACATCTCAAATGATAATAAAACTCATGAATCATGCCCTTTAAATATCAAAATAAAGTCTATAATCTCATGTCACTTCACTGTCCTGGCCTCCTGCCATGCGATGCCTCAGCATCATCGATCTTTGTACCTGAAATGTAAGTCCCCAAACGGGGTGAGATCAACCATCTCAGTAAACTAGGGGTCCTTGGAGAGCTCCTCCACCCCTAAGTTCACTTCAGGCATAATCACAGTATAAAATCATGTATGCATCAGAATATGTATATCAATGCATGTGTGCAATAATGAATCATACTGGCCAGAGAATATAAACTGTATGAATTACGCAAGGAAACACCGTCTTGCAACATACCGTGTGAGGAAACACCGTCTCATACTACGCATAAGGAAACATCGTCTTATGCCTCACACAAGGAAACACTATCTTGTGTGGCACACAAACATACATACATATACATGCAACATATAATAATTCATATCCACCTACCATATAAAACTACCATCTCCCTCAGAGTCTGGTGGAACAAACGGGGGATTAACCCCAAGGACCGAAAGCTTATATGACAATAGACTTCCACTTATGCTTTTCTTTAACTCAAAGTGAATACAACAAGCTCTCCACACCAAGACAACCTATGGCAAAGGTAGGAAATGTGCTCAACAATTATATCCACAAATAAATATTAAGTCCATGGCTAGACAAACATCTCAAATATTATACATTTCTCTTAAAACTCAACATTATCTCAACTTACCTTTGTTCTTAAAATTCAAGAGACAAGGTTTTTACACTAATGGGTTCTCCTCTATAAAGGTGTCCTCAAACTTATCTCTACACCATGAGCAACATGAAAACATCAAAATCTTTCTTCTTCTTTTTTCCATGTCATAAATACCATGAAATACATTTTCATGGCAATTTATCAAGGTGGTCCAATCTATTATCTCTTTAATTTTTCTTCAACAAGACACCATTCTACACATACTTAACAAGAGAATCCATGTCTAAATCACCTTCTAACCCATCATACCATCAAATTCTCGGTTTACTATTCATTACAACCCTAACCTTCATGAGAATTCATAAAAACTTGGTTTGAGAGGAGATTTCTTACCGCAATGGGCTCAACAATGGAGGGAAAAACTTGCTTCAAGTTTCCAAGGACCCAACCCCATCAAATCCCCATTTTTCTCCATGAACCCGAAATCAAATAGGAAGAAGAACTCTCTCCATGCTCAAACCCACTCCAAAATAAGGATACCAATGGGTTCCTCTCGAGATTTCCTTCAAGTTAGACTTTGGAAGCACTAGATTTAGATGTCTAGAACTCAAGATATGGCTTGGTGAAGTTTTCTCTCAAAAACTCTCTTCTCCTCCTATGGTCGACGACTTGCATGAAGATGAAAGAAAAATAGAAAGAGTTAGTCTCTTTCTTTGTTTCCTTCTGTCACTTAAGTGAGGTTGCTTGATCCAATAGGTAAAAACTTATCTATTCTGCTTACTAACTCTCATTCCAACTTTACATATTAGTCCAGAATATTTTTATAGTAACATCTACCAATTTACTTTAAATTTCGGATAACTTTGCATACCCTTATTTTTATCTCAATACTGTCATTTTTACTCTTTTTCACCAAATGTGACTTTAATTCATTTTAATTAGGCTTCCCATATAATTACTCTTCAATATTTATCATAAATTCCTTAATCCATAATTAAATCCTCAATTATATGTTTGGGTCATTATACTTTTTTTTCAAATCACAGAATCACTGCTGCTGCATTCAATTACATTGGTCCAGTTGGAAGTCACACGGATTACTATACAAAATATTCGACGGCCGTAGATAAAGTTGAATCCAACGGTGACAATGTGTTTACTTGTATATCCAGGATTTTTTTAATGTGCTCAGGAGTACATTAGAATTTGGAGATCCTTTACCAAAAAACAAAATTTTCTTTCTTTATACCCTTTTTTTCCTTCTAAATCCCCCCCCCAATCCCTTTTTTTTCCCTACTTTTGGGCAAGGAGCATAAGCTCCCAGCCCACAATAAATGACCTCTATATCCATAGAGTCACTTTACGCTGTCCAAAGCTCTATAAATATGTGTCCCCGCATCTGTACCACCATATATGTCTTACTCTTACATATAGTGAGATAGGAGATAGGAGACGCCGGCAACCTTGCCGAGAAACTCTCCGCCGTCCAAGGAGAATTACCTAAACCCTAAAAATTTTAAAAGGACTTTTTTTTATAAAAAAAAAACTTTTGGCTTAGAAAAAGCCCATCCAAACACCATCTAACTCACAAAATAGAAAACCTAATTACCAACACAGTATTCCCCGTAGTGCTAAACAATGGACATACGTTACCGTAAATGCGAAGAAGAAAGGCAGAATGAGAGAGGAACAAGAAGCATTGATAACAATACTCTATTTATGCTTGAGGAATTGTTAATTCAAGTCCTACTGAGGTTGCCCGTTAAGTCTCTGTTACGTTAAGTCATGCTTTTCTCTCATCTCTGATCCTCACTTTGCAACATCGCATTTTGAATTAGCTTCATCATGCACCCAAAGACTTGCTTCCTTAGCGATTTCTGGTTTTGAATGTATATCCAGGGACTTAAATGCATCACTTCTCGACGATTCTGTTGCAGTAGAGCTTTATTTTTCGCCTCTCCAACCTCATTTTTATCTTCCTATTCGAATTATTGGTCCCTGCCGAGGGTTTCTACTTTTGGATTGCAATACATATATCACTATATGGAACCCATCCACCGGTGTCAAAAAACGAATATCTTTGCCTCCTTTAATAATATCCAATGTGAATTCTGTGTGTTCCTATGGTTTTGGGTATGATCCTTCAACGGATGACTACTTGGTGGTGGTGGTGATTCTAGTACCTTTCTATGCCCAAAATTATGTGGCAACCCACTTTTGGTACCTGTTTGCCCTATATGTACCCCCATATTGGTAGACCTGTGTATAAAGGGTCACTCTTGAATGGTGCTATTCATTGGTTGTGTGTTCATCGTCGTACAAATATGGTTGCTTTTTTTGCCTTTGATTTGATGGAAAGGAGTGTTTATGAGATACCTCTACCGGATGATTTTGTCGGCAGCTTTCAATCTTGTGATTTGCGGGTACTTGGAGGATTTCTTAGTCTGTCTGTTAGGGGGAATGGTACAGCTAATATATGGGTGATGAAAGAATACAAAGTGAAGTCATCTTGGACTAAGTCTATTGATGGCATTCCTCATGAATACTTTTCTCCAATATGCACTACAAAAAGTGGTGATATTGTTGGAACAGATGGTTGTATAGACTTAGTGAAATATAATGACAAAGGACAACTTTTAGAGCATCGCTTGCTTTGTGTTTTTCCACATGTGTACGATGTGGCTATGTATACAGAGTCTCTTCACTCCCCGGAGACAATGAGCAAGCTGAAGCAAGATGAATGACAATAACAAGCAAGAAGAATTAGATTGTGAAATATTATCTGATGCCTTTGTCATTTTATTCATACCGTTTTGGTATTATGTTGCATAAAGAATAATAGGCAGAGAGTGATGAAATTGCTTGGAAACAAAATATTAGTCCGTATACACATAGGTTTTGGAGCTAGTACATGAACTTTAGCATCTTTATCTTATTTTATCTTGAATTTTATTTTTTGTTGTTGTTTGGAGTTTGGACGAGTGTTTCATCATTATTATGTTATTATTGTGTTTATGTTTTGCAATTTGTTTCGTTCCACTCTTTTACAATATTTTTGTAGCTTGAGGCCTTAATGCTGAATTGATTGCATTGCTAGCATGACATGAAGTCAAGTTGTAAATTTTGACAATCAGTTGACAGCTGACACTATTCATATGAACTGATTTAATAGTGATATCCAATTTGGTCTAAGCTATATGTTATGAAGTCAATATTATCAATCTTGACTTCCTTACCAATTCAAAGGTTTTTATTTTTATTTTTATATGTTGTGTTGGTTAACATATAAATAATCATTTCCTTGATAAAGATATATTTTATCAATATAAAATTAGTCTTTTATTCCTTGGTTTGACATGATTATCAAGTACCCAAGCACTGCACCAGAAAGGTAGGAATTACTGAACATAACATAGTAGATTGAAATATTAGGCTGAACAAAGTCCCTCGTCAATAGATTTTAAATAATTATTCTGTTGCCTTTTGTAATGATTCATTTTTTAAACAATATGAAATTTGTAGTTTGACTGGATGTCTTTAGGCTAAAGGATATTATATGAGTTCTAATCATGCCTTTAATTTCCTCCTCTAGAATAAGAATGAAGTTATTTATATGCAGTATGTTGTATTTGAGACAAGATATGATTCTTTCAATTTCTTGGTGATGGGGTTTATTTTTTCTAAAATTATTTTAGATAGCTTTATTTAATTTTCATCAAAATGACGTCGTTTTGGGGCGAAAATTATGGTGTTTTTGTAATTTTAATTTATTTCAGAGTTATAATAATTTTTATCATTCTAAATTTTTAATTTTTCAACCCAAAATGACGTCATTTCAATGAACATTAGACAAAGTTGTCTAAAGTAATATTAGCTACTTTTTTCCCATTTTCAAAACCATTTTTACAAAATAGATCTAATCAAATGAATTTTTTAGTTTTTTAAATTTTGAAAATCAAAAAATTGTTTTTGAAAACAGAATTCAAAAACTAGATAGAATCATTTTTAGTTTTTGATCTTGTTTTTTATCTTCTTTTTAAATGCTTTTCCAAGGTGGGTTCAACGCAATCAAAATAGTGGCGGAGTTGGGTTTCAATTTGAGCTCGGGCGAAAAAATTACACGCGTATTTATTTTTTTAAATTTTAGTTTGTTCATATCATAATATATTTAAATTATGGAGCACCTGAGCAGGCAGCATATAATTTTATTAAATATTTTTTTTTATACAAGTGAGAATTAAACACATAACTTAATACAACTTATCCAAATATCACACCAAATATATTTTAATTTTTAGATAGAGCCAAATTACAAAGTTTAACCCGGGCCGAATTACAGTTTTAGCCCGAATCAAATTATAATTAATTATATAATTATATATAATACATATAATTTGTTAAAATTTACCCCGGGACAAGGCTACCCAAGGTACTATGTGATTTCGCCACTGAATCAAAATATGCCTAAATGTCACAGCTTATTAGTATATGTTTGTAAGGGAAATAATTATGTCATATTGCATGAGATAATTATATCATGCAACTGAGATAAGATAGTGGGGTCCACTAATTTTTTTTTAAGTAGTTGACTTCATGTCATGATAGCATGCAATCGATTTAGTATTAGCTTCAAGCTAAAAAAAACTATAAAAGAATGGAAGGAAACAAATTGCAAAACATAAACACAATAATAACATAATGATGAAATACCCGTCCAAACTCCAAACAACAAAAAATAGAATTCAAGATGAAATAAGATAAAGATGCTAAAGTTCATGTACTAACTCCAAAACTAAGTGCATACGGACTACTATTCTGTCTCCAAGCAGTTTCATCAGTCTCTGCCTATTACTCTGTATGCAGCATAATACCAAAACGATATGAATAAAATGACAAAGGTATCAGATAATATTTCAGAATCTAATTCTTCTTGCTTGTTATTGTCATTCATCTTCTTCAGCTTGCTATTGTCATTCATCTTCTTCAGCTTGCTTATTGTCTCCGGGGAGTGAAAGCAGAGACTCTGTATACATAGCCACATCGTACACATGTGGAAAAATACAATACAAGCGATGCTCTAGAAGTTGTCCCTTGTCATTATATTTTACTAATTTTGTGCAGCCATCTGTTCCAACAATATCACCACTTTTTGCAGTGCATATTGGAGAAAAGTATGCATTAAGAATGCCATCAATAGATTTAGTCCAAGATGACTTCACTTTATACTCTTTCATCACCCATATATTAGCTGAACCATTCCCCCTAATAGACAGACCGAGAAATCCTCCAAGTACCCATAAATCACAAGATAGAAAGCTGCCGACAAAATCATCTGGTAGAGGTATCTCAAAAACACTCATTTCTATCAAATCGAAGGCAAAAATAACAACCATATTTGTAAGACGATGAACACACAACCAATGAATAGCACCATTCAAGAGTGACGCTTTACAGACATGTCTACCAATATGGAGGTACATATAAGGCAAACGGGTACCCTCAATTTTTGTCCAGGTATCATCTCTCAATGAGAAAAGCTCCAAGTGGGTTGCCACATTAATTCGGGCAGAGGAACGTACTAGAACCATCATCACCACCAAGTAGTCATCCGTTGAAGGATCATACCCAAAACCATAGGAACACACAAAATTCACATTGGTAGTGATATTCGTTGAAAGAGGCAAAGATATTCGTTTTTTGACACTGGTGGATGGGTTCCTTATAGTGAGATATGTATTGGAATTCAAAAGTAGAAACCCTCTGCAGGAACCAATAATTCGAATACGAAGATAAAAATGAGGTTGGAGAGGCACAAAATTAAGCTCTACTGCAGCAGAATCATCGAGAAGCGATGCATCTAAGTCTCTGGATATACATTCAGAACCATAAAACTTTAAGGACACGAGTCTTTCGGTGCATGATTCAGCTAATTCATAACGCGATGTTGCAAAGTAAGAATTGGAGATGAGAGAAAACCATGACTTAGAAACACACTTGAAACGTAACAGAGACTTAAAGGGCAACCTCAGTAGGACTTGAATTAACAATTCCTCAGGCACAAAAAGAGTATTGTTATCAATGCTTCTTGTTCCTCTCTCTCTCTCATTCTGCCTTTCTTCTTTGCATGTACGGTAACGTATGTCCATTGTTTAGCACTACGGGTAATACTGTGTTGGTAATTAGATTTTCTATTTTGTGAGTAACGTGGTGTTTGGATGGGCTTTTTCTACGCCAAAAGTTGTTTTTTTAATTAAAAAAAGTCCTTTTAAATTTTTTAGGGTTTAGGTAATTCTCCTTGGACGACAGAGAGTTTCTCGGCAAGGTTGTCAGCGTCTCCTATCTCCTATCTCATTATATGTTAGAGTAAGACACATATGGTGGTACAGATGCAGGGACACATATCTATAGAGCTTTGGACAGCGTAAAGTGACTCTATGGATATAGAGGTCATTTTTTTGTCGGCTGGGAGCTTATGCTCCTTGTCCAAAAGTGGGGGAAAAAGGGATTGGGAGGGGATTTAGAAGGAAGAAAAGGGTATAAATGAAAAGAAAATTTCCTTTTTTGGTAAAGGACCACCAAATCTTAATGTGCTCCCGGAGCACATTAAAAAAATCCTGGATATACAAGTAAACACATTGTCACCGTTGGATTCAACTTTATCTACGACTGTCGAATATTTTGTATAGTAATCTGTGTGACTTCCAAGTGGACCAATGTAATTGGACGCAGTGGTGTGATTCCGTGATTTGAAAAAAGAGTCTCTGCTTTCACTCCCCGGAGACAATGAGCAAGTTGAAGCAAGATGAATGACAATAACAAGCAAGAAGAATTAGATTGTGAAATATTATCTGATACCTTTGTCATTTTATTCATACCGTTTTGGTATTATGTTGCATAAAGAGTAATAGGCAGAGAGTGATGAAATTGCTTGGAGACAAAATATTAGTCCGTATGCACATAGGTTTTGGAGCTAGTACATGAACTTTAGCATCTTTATCTTGAATTTTATTTTTTTGTTGTTGTTTGGAGTTTGGACGAGTATTTCATCATTATTATGTTATTACCGTGTTTATGTTTTGCAATTTGTTTCATTCCATTTTTTTACAATTTTTTTGTAGCTTGAAGCCTTAATACTGAATTGATTGCATTGCTAGCATGACATGAAATCAAGTTGTAAATTTTGACAATCAGTTGACAGGTGACACTATTCATATGAACTGATTTAATGGTGATATCCAATTTGGTCTAAGCTATATGTTATGAAGTCAATATTTTCAATCTTGACTTCCTTACCAATTCAAAGGTTTTTATTTTTTATTTTTATATGTTGTGTTGGTTAACATATAAATAATCATTTCCTTGATAAAGATATATTTTATCAATATAAAATTAGTCTTTTATTCCTTGGATTGACATGATTATCAAGTAGCCAAGCACTGCACCAGAAAGGCAGGAATTATTGAACATAGCATAGTAGACTGAAATAGTAGGCTGAATAAAGTCCCTCGTCAATAGATTTTAAATAATTATTCTGTTGCCTTTTGTAATGATTCATTTTTTAAACAATATGAAATTTGTAGTTTGACTGGATGTCTTTAGGCTAAAGGATATTATATGAGATCTAATCCTGCCTTCAATTTTCTCCTCTAGAATAAAAATGAAGTTATTTATATGCAGTATGTTGTATTTGAGACAAGATATGATTCTTTCAATTTCTTGGTGATGGGGTTTATGTCATTGCAATATTGAGGGTGTGTATGGCAAAATAATTGTTGACTTCTTGTATCCCAATAATGGTGGTGATTCTGATTTTGATGTCTCCCTGCTTGCTCTCATGAAATAAATAACAATTCTTGTTTATTGTGCATGTTAAGGTTTTTTTTTTTTACATGCATGTTAAGGTTTTTAGATAGGAATAAGCATGCGCCAGAACGAAAAGGATTCTCTGTTATTCTTGATGGAGGTGGAGAATAAATAGGAGGGAGGATATTCTTACTATCAAAATTTTCTACTACCAACTTACTACCTATCTAATCACCACTGAATCAAAGAAAGAGAATGCTAAAAAGTGTTTGAAAAAAGAGAAAATGTTGATCCAATGGTGATTAGATAGGTAGTGAGTTGGTAGTAGAAGATTTTGGTAATAAGAATATCCCTCCTCGAATAAATAGAGGTTGAATACTTTTCTAGGGGAACACCCCTTAGAAATCATGCCAAAAAATGCTTAACAATTCTGTTTTCCCTTATTTAACCACCTAACTCTTAACTGATTCACGAGACTATGACCCATGTGAATGTTTCTAAACATGCTAACGCATTTCTTCATCAATATTGTACTATCTCAAATAATAAGAAAAACATCATTTGCTCTGCAAAAGTCCTTAAGTTTCTTTCCAAGGTGACTTAGATTTCGTAGATTTCTCTTGAATAAGTACAACACTCGTCATCAGCAACACAATTCTGGATGCTTTCGTCGATTTCTATGAAACTCCAAGTAGAAATGACTCACACTCCTCTGTCTCTCATCAAATTTCTTATCTCGAAAACATCTTTCCACTTCGTTCAGGCTCAAATTCTATCAATTATTTCCAATACTTTCTGTCGTAAATCCTAATCCAACATGACCATGCATTAGACACCATTGAGTTTTAATTTTTGTAAAAAGTGATAAACTATAAGGGGTTTATATCTATCAGGTCACATAGTTGGATTGATTTCTATATTAGGAGCAAAATAAATGAATAATTCACTGATAAAAGAGCTGAAATCTCTATTTCTATTATATCTTTCACAGGCTTTTTGATATGAAATACAAAGGATCTATTTATAGTCCAAAATATAAAAGTTTAAAGACTCCAAACAACACAACTCTTCATAACTAAAGAGCCAAACGATATAGCTCTTCATAACTAAAAGGACACACCTCTTCACCAAACTCTAAGCATAATAATTGTCCACTAACAAATTCCTAGGGACATGACTCTTCACCAGAAAACACTTCACATTTCTATTTCCTATTTTCTATTTTTATATCATTAAAATTTAACCCAACAAAACTCCCCCTTAAATTTTAATTCTTCTTTTTAAATTTTCCACCGATTGATTTTTTTGCGCTGCTTCCATGTTGCATTCCTTTCTTCAATTTTTTTGTTTGTCCGGCGGTTCCTTCATTGGTGGAAGATAGACATTCTTGAATTTTTCTCCGTCGACCTCATCCTCCGATATACTTCCACATCCATTCTTACACGTATGATCATCACACAAGTCATCATATTGATCAGTATCTATATCACTATAACGTCCCATTAGTTTTACAACACCTATGCCATTTTTAATACTTTCAGATTCAACAAGTGCTACATTAATAGCACGTTGGGCCTCATCAACCACAGTAACCCCATCACTCATTGAGAACCGTTGATTCCCATCATCAAGCAAATAACTGAACGCATCATTTTCTGATTCCACCCCACTATCTTCTTCTGGTTTACGCTTGAGCCAAAATGATTCCGCCATTAAAGTAACTCTAGGCTCCTCATCGCCGGGTTCCCTATCCACAATCACACCTTCCATTTTTTCGCTCTCAGTTTCTTCATCGCCGGGTTCTTCTTCAACAAGTCTAGCTTCCACGCGCCTCATCGATAGAATCTCGGGCCACCGTTCTCCAGGGAAATGGTCTCTTTTCGGTGGTATCGATGTCTTCCTCTTCCACCATAAATTCAATTCAGTCTCCGACTTTTGACTTCCAACTCGAACCGCGCCTATACCGGTCTCCGACATCAACCTCATCACGCCGGGGTCGAGCTCTTCTCCAAAACATGAACTCGATGATTTAGTCGGGATCTCCCCTATCATGGTTATCAAAACGAAACTCGGATTCGCGGTCTCCTCCATGCCGGTCTCCATCAAGCACCTCGGCTTCTCAATCTCCTTTCCGATTTTCAACTTTGTCTCCAGACACTCAGGTTCTGCGAAGTCTTCTACCTCGACAATGGACTCGTCGTTCCCGTCCTTCTCCGCTTCGATCTCGGCTCCTTCGTTCTCCTCATCTTCTATCTCAACTCCTTCATTCTCCTCCTCTTCTATCTCGGCTCCCTTGTTCTCCTCCTCTTCTATCTCGGCTCCCTTGTTCTCCTCCTATTCTATCTCGGCTCCCTTAGCCGCAGTCATCTCCATCGTCTTCTTCTCTGAATCGTCTCTTACGCGCTCCGACACGTCAATCTCCTCCGCGGATGTGTTGCCGTTGGCAACCTCGGATTCTGTCATCTCGGTCTCTTCTTCATCCGCATCATTCTCCTCATCTTCATCATCATCATTGAAGATTCCATCTTCTTCATTAATCAGATCAAAACGTCCAGGGAAGTATTTTGTTATGAAGGCCATTAAAAATCCTTCCACATATTATTAGAGTCGCGGCAGTTCCATGTACGGAACCATTTGATTGCGCTTCCTCTGAGTCTTCTCATGGTTACATGCCATTTGTCCTCCGTCCATTTTTTTTTTCTTTCCGAAAAAATTCCTTCAAACAGAGAAGCCAATATAATGCTTCATCCTTATCTCCATGGAAGAGTGGCACCTCCAACTCGCTCTTTTTCTCCATAGCTCTGATACCAATTTGTTGGATCTATTTCTATATTAGGAGCAAAACAAATGAATAACTCACGGATAAAAGAGATGAAAACTCTATTTCTATTATCTCTTTCACAGGCTTTTTGATATGAACTACAAATGACCTATTTATAGGCCAAAATACAAAAGCTTAAAGACTTCAAACACCACAACTCTTCATAACTAAAGAGTCAAACGACATAACTCTTCATAACTAAAAGGACACAACTCTTCACCAAACTCTAAGCATAATAATTGTCCACTAACAAATTCCTAGGGACATGACTCTTCACCAGAAAACACTTCACATTTTTATTTCCTATTTTCTATTTTTATCTCATTAAACTTTAACCCAACACACATGACACCAAAAACTTTTCTACACACACAATATTTTGTGGGGCCCACACTTTCTAAAGCAAAAAAATAAAAACAAAAACTAATGCACGCAAAACAAATCTCTATAACATTACACAATCACTTTTCCTACAACATAACTCTTAGAAAACCCAAATTATAATAGGGTAAAATGTTTATCCTTTAAAATGACAGAACTTATGTCATTTTACTCTCACAAAGATGTGGGATCCATACCTTTATTTCTTTTTGTTTACTCTCTCTCCTCCATGATTTATCACTTTCTCTCATTTAAAATGACATAACTTTTCATCCTTTAAAATGACACAGATTTGCTCAACTATAATATATTTTTAACTTATAATATATTTTGTATAACATGATATTTTTTGGTTTAGTATAATTTTTAAAATTTATATTGTGAAACACCTTATTGCAAGTAGACTGGAACTGTGAACCAGAATTAGCAATCTGGAGTCTCGACTTTACGTTTAGGCCATGATAGCTTCAAGGCGTTCCAAGGAAACATGCTACGAAATTTACAGAGGTATCTGTTGCTATTAAAATTCATAATGGTTTGCAAAACATCAGTAAGTGGCCATTTCTTTCTTTCTTCCTTTTTTTAACTAGCTATATTTTCTCAACTTTTACTTATGTTTAGTTCAGTTTATTTTTTATTAAAAAAAATAACTCCAGCACCTCTCAAAACGACGGAGGAAAAATATTTTTCTTATAAAAAATACTCCTTTACTGTAAGAAAAAAGGTATTTTATATTAATTACAAAAAAAAAGGTATTTTACTTTAGCGTTTGATATTTTTTAAACAAGTTACAAACATGACTTATCTGAAATATGCATCAAATAATGCGTATAAGTAGAGTATAATTATTCCTTTTCTTTTTTTCTTCCTAAAATAGAGTATAAATATTCTCATTTAAAATTCGATTGTAAGATCTGGCACAAATATCGAATTAAAAATTATATATATTTCAGATTAATCAGACACGTTAGAATTCAACATTTTCGTAGGTTCTTTAGTTTGATACATATTTTCGAAAAAGAAGAAGAAAAAAAATGAACTTTATCCATAATTCTGTAAAAAAAAAAAGTGGGCAACCAATCAAAGGTAAAATCCAAGTAAAAATGAGAAATGGACTTTTGAGATTGGAAATTCGGAAACTTTGTGCGGAAAAAACGAAACGGAAACTGGAGAAACGCGTGTCCCTCTAAATTCTTCGTTTCTTTACCGTATACAGAAACCCCAAAGAAACGCGCGGTTTCGTCACCCGTTTTGCTTCACGAAATTCTCTGCTAAGGTAAATTCCCCTCTCTCGAAATACATCGTTTTGATTCCAGAATTCAGTTTCAGCTGGAATTGTTCACGAGCTTTGAATAATAGTAATTTGTAACATAAATGTAGAGTTTCAGTACCCAATGTCTGTGTTAACGTTGTCACCCTTTATGTTCATATTCACGGTTTGTTCTGTTTCCCAACGTTTTCAGAAAACCTAGTCCACAAACCCAAATGGGGTTTCGGATGTTTGTGGATGATCTTGTCGTAGCACGAAAACCCAGTTCAAAGTTCGCTAATTTAAATGGATTTTTTGTGTAAATATTTTAACTTGAAGTTCAAGTAACACAGTAAGTGGTGCTGCTAGGGAATAACAAGGAGATGCTGTGAAACTATCTATTCTTGGTCGTGTAATTAATACTTGGGCTGATATTATTAACCGCGCTAACCTTGGTATGGAGGTTATGCATGAACGTAATGCTCATAACTTCCCTCTAGACTTAACGTGAAAATTCATTAGCCTTAGCGGCCTTTGCTGATGCTGATTGGGCAACTTGTCCTGACACAAGGAAATCCACCATTGGTTTCTGTGTTTTCATTGGCTCTTCACTCATTTCTTGGAAGTCAAAGAAGCAAAGCACTATTTCCCGTTCATCTACAGAGGCGGAGTATCGTGCTTTGGCAACAGTTACTTGTGAGCTACAATGGCTTACTTATCTGCTCCATGATCTTCGGGTTCCTGTTACACAGCCAACCAACCTCTATTGTGATAACCAAAGTGCCATCCATTTAGCTAATTTAAATGGATTTTTTGTGTAAATATTTTAACTTGAAGTTCAAGTAACAGTAAGTGGTGCTGCAAGGGAATAACAAGGAGATTCTGTGAAACTATCTATTCTTGGAGAGCTCATTTGAGTTGCTTGGAGAATACAGACTAAGGATTAGAGCTTATTGTTACGGGGAATGGTTTTGTTCTTGACTTGAGATTGTTACAGCTATAATGTGTTCAAGATATATAATGAGTGTTTAGGACCTGACATTCAAAAAAATTTGGTGCAAGAAGGGGACAACAAGATATTTATGTTGTTTTGAATGGTATGTTTCTGTGTAAAATAAAATCAGATAAAAACTTAAATAAGCTAAATATGGTTAATATTAAACAAGGATATTGATAAGTTTCAAGAGCTGGCATCTTGAGTTCTCGTAATGATCCAGTACCTGAATATGTTATCTTCAAGGGAGTTTGGCTTAGTACACAAAATTGCAATCTCATGTTATGCTAGTGGAAGAATGTTTTCAAGTAATTTTTTTTAGTATATAATTTTATCTTTCCATTATGCAATTGATATGTATATGTGGAAAATATGACTAAGTCTTTAGAATGATGCTACGTTGTTTCCCATGTCAATGAAAATTAGCTTTTACATAATTCAAACTACATGGGCTAATATAATTACGATTTTCGGCTGTTTGTAGCAGAGCATTCATGTGCAAATGGTTTAGCTTCTAGTACAAATATGTTTATGCTCAGCATGATTTCCATGTGGTTATCAACTTTTCCAAAGCATCAACTGCTAATTCTGTTGTTTTCGTGGCATGTTAAGAATTTTACTGTGGTGTTTTAATTTCTTGGGAATTTCATCTTGTTGAATGTTTACCCCTTTGTGGCATGCAGTACCCTGAGTTTGAAGGATGCCATCAGAATCAGATAAATGGGGGTGGAAGCGGTACAAAAAGATGGAAATACAATCACTGCAATCTACGATACAATGGATCTTATTCACGTGTTAGAGCACATCTTCTTGGTTTTTCTGGTGTTGGAGTCAAAAGTTGTCCAGCTATAGATAGGTCTTTGAAAGAATCATTTCTAATCTTAGAAGAAGAGAGGGTTGCTCGGAAAAAGAAAAGAGCTTCTGGAACTGGAAAGCATAGCAAGCGTATTCGGACTTCTCGACTTAATCTCACCTGTATCACCAAAGAGAATGTAGATGAAATGCTAGTAAGATTCTTCTTTGCTGAGGGATTACATGCAAACATTATTAACTCACCTTACTTCCAGGAGATGATAAAAGCAGTTGCAGCACTTGGACCAGGCTATGACCCTCTCTCGATACATGATTTTGTGTGGTTCCTTTTTGAGCAAAGAGAAAGAAAGGATTGACAAATATGTGAGTCTTGTTAGGGAATCTTGGCCACACACAGGATGCACGTTACTGTGTATTGGCCGTTCACATGGTATGTTGGGTAGCTTTCAGGTTAATATGTTTGTATCTAGCCCTAGGGGACTCTCATTCTTGAAAGCAGTAAATGTGGACAATATTGATGGAGCAGGCAATTCTGTTGTTAGCATCCAGAATCTCATGCATTGTCAGATTTCCCTCATATATTCTTGTCTCCTTGCTCTTCACATTCTGTCCACATTTTGATGGAAGATATAGCCGAATTGGATTGGATAAGACCTGTTGTCTTATGTGCTAAAGAAATTGAGAAATGCATAACCACATTTCAGAATTTGTCTCCTTGTGTCTTCACTCAAAATTTGAAAGGGACCTCTGACTCGCGGTTTGCTAGAATTGCACCTTCCAGTTATGTTGTCCACACTAGTTGCCCATACAACCAACAACACGCCCCCTCACACGATAGCTCAAAGGGTGGGAGTGCTCAAAGCTTTATAAAGGCCACACTAGTTGCCCATACAACCAACAACACGCCCCCTCACACGAGAGCCCACTGGGCTTAAAGGGTGGACAACAACATACAAGCCCACCTACATGTGGAGATTTCACTACAAAGAAAGTGGGAGGCGATGAGATTTCGAACGCTCTGATACCATATCAAAGAACCTTAGGATACACTACCCCAGAAGCTAGCTCAAAGGGTGAGAGTGCTCAAAGCCTTATAAAGGCCACATTAGTTGCCCATGCAACCAATGTGGGACTATATATCTCAACAACATGAACAAAAGCAAGGATTACAAAAAGTGGTTGTGAGGGAAGAGTGGAAGCATAATATTCCACAAGATGTGGGAAGCATTGAGGCAGCCATATTAGGGGAAGATTTCTGGAGCAGGGCTCATATAATGTTGCAAATATGTGAACCTTTTATCAGATTGTTTGCTTCGCTTAATATTGACAGATGTGTCATGGGCGATGTCCATGAGTGGCGTGTTCAGGCTATCGATGCGGTGAAGAGTACATGCATGGATACTTGTGCAGTCAATCAACTAGAAGGATTGATAGATAATAGGTGGGATGTGTTGTTCTCACCTCTTCATTCTGCAGGTTATATATTGAATCCTAAATACTTTGGCAGAGGCCAGACCAAGGATAAAACCATAATAAGGGGTTGGAAAAGCACAGCCAGAAGAGTTCTCAGAGAGCAGTTAAGTTCTTATTGGCGACTCGAAGGATCCTTAGGGGAGGAAGATGCTGTGGATTGTAGATATAAGATGGACCCGGTTGCATGGTGAGAGAATTTTGGTTTTGAAATGCCCCAATTGCAAACCTTAGCCATAAAAGTTTTGAGTCAGGTTTCAAGTGTTGCAATGTGTGAAGAGATATGGAAACATAATGGTAATCTATTCCAAGAAACATCTTGTGGGTTGGGATTACAAAGAAGGGAAGACCTTGTTTATGTCCGAAACAATCTAAGGCTTCAAGGTCATAAAAAGGATTTTCAGGCTCCTCATTCGCTTAGGGACATAGTACTAAATTCTCCCGCAGAATTCAAGACAAAAACTGTACTTTGTAGTTCTGACTTCTGACAGATTATACTTGGAGGAGATGGAGTTTGTGTGCAGCCTTTTATTAGTGTAAAATCTGAATATGCTAGCTGATTTTTGAGAAATAGTGCTTGGATATATGATATCAGGTGTTCAATCTTATGCATATCCTAAGGTGGTAATGGCCTAGATTAAAAAAATGGAATACTATGTAGTTCTAATTGTTTAATCTGAATTGGGACCAAGCTCAGTTAATTTTGAAAACTGAAAACAATGTATTAAGGGGCATTCCGAGAATTGAACTCGGGACCTCTCGCACCCTAAGCGAGAATCATACCACTAGACCAAATGCCCTTGGTTGTTTGCCTGGTCAAATGACCGTTTCTTAATATTTACATTTAAGAAGCCATCGTTCCTCTATTTCTCGTTAAAACGTTTCTAATCTTTATATTATTAATAAAATTAAAATTTTCACATTATTTTAATGATTAAGAATCTTATTTTACAATAATTTTTTTGATAACTTCTTAAATATATTACTGTTAAGAGATAATAAATATACTTTATCTAATCGTTTAAATTTTTGAATTTAATTGATTATTTACAAATTATATTACAAAATTCCATTAATGGAATTTTACACTTTTTTAAAAGAGAATTTTACACAATAAAGCAAATGAAATCCATAAAATTATCTTAAGGAAACTCTTATGATTTTCCACTCATTCCTTCTGTTTCCTGGCAGTGTGCATGTTCTTTTTTCGATAGTTTTCTCCTTTAAATTTGGTCATCATGACATTATTTTTAAGGGCATGTAACGGTCTCTTGGACTGTTTATCACTTCTCATTTCTTATATATTCTATACGAATTAGTGGGAAGTAAAGTATCTTAAAAATATAAGATGACTGTGTGCCCTACCTATAATACGTATTCAGGGTATGTGCTTTATGAAAATATTTTCAGTGTTCCAAGACCACTTCCCACATTTGGTTAACTGCTTTAGGAGTGCCAGCTCCAGGCTGGAGAAAAGATAGGCTATTACTGAAGCAGTGAAAAAGAATTGCTAGCGAAAGTTTTCTTTTCCTAGTTTAGTCACCAATAAAGAAAGTCGATAGGCTTCCTGAGGGTATGAAAGATATAGGTCTTATAGTGCCTTAGACAACCTAGAAGGAGAATTGCTTATCTAATATAACATATACGTAGATGAAAATAGCATTCAGGCATTGGTGGAAGCGCTAAGCGAAAAAAGTGAAAAAGCTTTGAAGCTGATCGAATAAAACGAGAGTAGTAGATTAGCAACTGATCTTCTACCTGATCTTCTACCTGATCTGTCTATCTGTATTGGAGAGCGATTTCCTACGAGGGAAGAAAAGATGAACCAGCTCTCTAAATAAATCCATGTACCTTTATGAAAGACATCGCATGGAACAGCTTACACAGAAAGGAGCTTGGTACAAGCTCAGATTCAAAATAGAAGTTCCTGAGCTAGAAGGAATGGGATCAGGGCGGGTAATAGACTGACTGCCAAGGAGCGGAGCAGCATGACCCAAACAAGCAACGACTAACGAGAGAGTGCTAGCGCGAAAGCCGCGCCCATTTCTACCCTTGGCATCCATTTTTTTGTTGGGGCGAAGGTGCTCGCTCGACCGTAAGAAAGAAGGAGATGGGTGAAGCTTATTAGAGTAAGGAGTTTAGGCTTTCACCTCAATCCCTTGCTTGTTGTTTTCTTGCTAGAGCTCATTGGGTAGTGAAGTGGTCCATGAAGGTTAAATCATAGTTGTGTTAAGCAAGCCTAGTAATCATACTTCACATTGATTGAAGCATTTGTTCCTTTTCCCAAAATGGAAAAAAATTGTTACACTTAAAACCTTCACTTTTTTCATAATTTCCTCCAAATTCCTTCCCTTTTTCATATTTGGACTGGACCATGGTGTTTCAGAACCATCAAAAAAGCACTCTTGCTTTACATAGAAAGTAATTGTTGCTATTATATAATTTAATATAAGATTTCCTCTTGAATTACTCAAAGTGAATCCTTCTATCTGACTAGGGGAGGCAAAATGTATCGGTGAGTTTGGTTTGTGTCATGTGATCATGTTAAGTCTGATCCGTGGGTCAATTGTCTCTCTTGTATACAACTCATTTTTGTTTGTGGGTCAAAAATTGAAACTCAGACACAACCCGCTACAAGTTACAGGTCACATGGGTTTACCGGTACAATTTGACAATTTGATTTTAAAAATAAAAATAAGACAAAAATAGTGAATAAAATACGCGGGTTGGCCTGCAATCCGGGGTATGTAGAAATCACAAAATTTCTATTTTTTTATAGAAAAATTTCTCGTTTGACACAGGGTTACACATGTCGGTCCATGACACGACATAACACTATTTCATATTATTTACTCAAACCCACATACCATCCATTTTAGTTCACGGATCAACACAATCCACATTTTGGCGGTCATATCGCAGATTGTGTCATGACACGTTTTGCCATATGAGAATGTAATTAGCGCATACAAAAGTGGAGTTATACATAGGAAAGAAAAAAAAACGAGGGAGGGTACTCCACAGATTAGTATCCGACACATATGGTTCTCCTTTTTCTTTTGAGAAAAAAAAAAAAAAAACGGAAGACAAAAGTAGAGAAGAAAAGAAAAAGGATATGCTTTTGGAATTTGGAGATAGTGGCGATAACCTAATTTATTTATTTTTTATCTTTGTAGAAAACAAGCATAATAATCGGTTAGTGAGGAATAACTATATACACTACATATTTTAACTTCCTTTAATTAGTTTGTTTTTTTAAGTTTATAAATAGGAACTACAAAACAATAACTTCCTTTAATTCTTCTTCTTGATTCACAAGTAAAAGAAGGAACTGGTCGAGTGAAGGAAGAGGAGATCTCTATTTCACTGAAGCTCATTTGTTTTTGATGTATCTCTCACGTCTTAAATCAGGAATATAATTAATTAATGACAAATTGGATTTTGTTTAGATTTAGAGAAAACAAGTAGCATTTCTTTAATTGTAGAAATAATAATTGCGATTTCTACAAAGAGGAAGAATATTCTTAATATCAAAATTTTCTACTACTAACTTACTACTTATTTAATCACCATTGAATCTAAGAGAGAAAATGCTAAAAAGTTTTTGAAAAAAGAGAAAATATTGATCCAATGGTAATTAGATAAGTAGTGAGTTAGTAGTAGAAGATTTTGGTAGTAAGAATATCCTTCATCTTCTACAAATTGGGCAACCATGGTACATGGCCACCGACAGCCTCATGAATAGTATTAGCAACGTGGTATCCAAGAAGATATAGCAATTAGGACCCCAAACTAAAGCTAGAGTAATATTTTCAACATTATTAATATTTCTTCTTCTTATGTGTATAAAAAGTGACAAGTAATTGGATTTGATTTCTTATTTCCTTCTTTTTTATTAAATAATTAAACTCTTTTTTTTATACATAATTAAACTCTTTTTAATTAAAGATAGAGATGATCCACCCCAGTATTATCTTCGGGAGAGATCTAAAATATTAATCGTGAACACGCATGAATAAAATTGTCTCTCATAAAAAATACTTGTAGTTTATCCAATAAAAGATAGGGATAGGTTCATTCATAATTTATTTAATTTGAATGAAACGAGAGATTCTTAAATACTCTTTTAATATTGCATATTACTAAAAATATTGTACTTGACTCTATTGAATTAAAAAATATTATTGAATTATATAGCAATGGTTACAAAATTATTCAGTGCATTAACGTGAAAGTATTAAAACTTATCGTACGAAAGGGTCCCGTGGAAGAAAACAATATTTTTTTAATGGGCATATACAGAGTAATATATTGAAGAGGTGGTAGTTGGTTCGTTAGCCATCGATGGCAGGCAGAAAAAGATTTGCATAATGCAATCAAGGGATATTCTTTGTATAATTATTTTGAATGGTGGGTAAGTCCATTTATTTATTTTTGCTTACCACATTTTGGAGATTAAGACTTAAAAAAATATTCGAGAAAGTGGTTGAAGACTGTCGGTTTATTATATAAGAATGAGACTGAATTAATAGTTCTGATTCTAATAGTTGATTAGAAACGAGAGAACAATTGACAGTGTACAAATTAAGGTCGTGTCTTGTCTGTTGAAATATCATGACTAGGAATAGCTGGTTCTTATAAAAGCAGAGGTCATGCGTTAGGGAAATATCTATGGTACTAGTATTATTTACTCAGTATATCTATCCAATAGAAAATAAGAAATAACTGTCATATTCTATGGAAATGAGAGAAAAATATTTTTTTTATCCAAGTGTCACTTATTGAATGACAGATGTACCTACTACAAATGTACAGAAGATGATCTCGCGTTGTAGGTATTCAAGGGAAATATTTTCTATGCTCCAGGACCTATGTAGCACCGATACGACACGCGACCCGTGACACGACACGACACGACACTCCGACACGTCAATTCTAAAAAATTATGGATTTCGACACGTTGGGACACGTTTTAATATTAAATATTTTTAATTTATATAGTGTATATTTCATTTAATATTTAATAATTTTAAAAAAATGAAACTAAATTAATAATACCCATCAACACGTTATAAAGATGGAAGCTTTAATAAAAAAATAAAAACTGGGATGAGAGATATATAATATCAGATAGAGAGAACAAATCATATTAGAGAGATAAGAAAGAATGAGATACAACAAGAGCGTAATAGGAATTGACAATAATGATGCTGAGATGATCTCTTATCTACTTAAGGGGAAAAAGACAAAAAAATAAAATTGATATGATCAGATGGAAGCTTTATTAATATTTTAATTTTTAAAAAAAATAAAAAAAAATTTAAAAAAGTTAAAAAAAAAATAAAAAAAAAAATTACGAAAATGTCATTTGACCGTACGGTCAAATTCGCGTGTCGGAATAGTCAACGTGTTGGAAAAAGTCAACCGCGTGTCTGACATCGTGTCGGAGCGTGTCGCCGTGTCGGACCCGACTCTTCCTATTTTTACAAGTGTCCATGCTTCTTAGTCCATGACCATCCAATAATTTGATGCTCCCTCTCACAACACTCATTTTTTCTTTTTCTTTTTACCCCTGCTATTTTTTTTTCTTTTCCAATTTTACCCTCACATTTACATTAAGGGACCACCTAAAAAATGGTGGTCCCGCCACACAATAAATTCTCTCGTGTTCAAGATATATGGCAACTAAACAAATAAACATTTTCCTTTCAATCTTTCATTGAGTGTTAACTTTGGGTACTTTTCTTCAAGAAACCCATTATCTACATTATTTTGTACATATTCCTCTTGGCCCACTTTTTTTCTCTTTCTTTCTTTCTTTTTTTCAAACTTTTTTCCTTTACATTTTAGAAATTAAGTTCGTAGTGAGGATGTGTTATATCCACTCATTTCATTTTGGGGGGAAATGGCTATTTTTAATCAAATAATACAAGAAAGAAAAAAGAAAAGAAAAGTAGAATGGTAGGTTGGTTTCCGTAGTATTCCACACAATGTGCAAGGTTATGTTTCTAACCCGTTTTCATATGCTAATCTCTTGGAAAGAGTTCAACAAAATTCAAAACCAGTTTGTGAAGCAAATGGGTTGAGAAACTGACCCGAATTATTTATTTATTTATTTAAATATTTAAGGGAGAGAGTGGAGTTTTTCAGTTTTGCTCAGTGATCTCTTTTTTCTGTATTTACGAAATACTATTGCAACTTTAACCCATTCCAAAAATCCCAACCATGATGCAAGTGCAAATATCACTGATGACTGGAATAAATAAGCAAGCAAACCATTCACTTAATAAAATTTTGTACTGATCATAATATTAAAACCCTTGGGCTAACAACAGTAAGATTTAGGAAGTAAACTAGCTTGATGAGCGGTGACTCGATTTTTAGGTGAAGTATTTTGGGGCCGGTAATAAAAGTTTTCATCACGAAGAGGATTAGTCTTATTCAAAAGGATAAGTGTTCTGCTTGAATGGCAGAGATGTCTAACCAAAGGGTTAGCTATTTGATGTTGGATCTGGTACTCTTTCTAGATATCTATAGATTAGTTATCTTGGGGTAGCGAATAACGACACACAATATAACGGCCTAGCTAAGAGGGGGTGGTGAGTGTGCCGGGTGATTGCATAAAATAGGTTAAAGAGAGATCATTCATACATGTGATCTTTAGCTCCTATTTATAGAAATTACCTTTGGACTTAGGTCGTCTGGGCCTTGCAAGGATATGGGTCTTGCTCAGGTCCACAACTATAAGATACTCCCGAAAAAAAAAAAAAAATTAAATAGTGGAGGACGCCCATGAAAAACCCAAAAAAAAAAAAAAAAAAAAACATTTTTTTTCCCTTCAATCTCATTCCTCCTTTACAATAGGGTGAGAATGCTGCGTGTCACCTCAGCAAATTGTTCTCAACATCAATTTTTTTATTGGTTGTAAAACTAGTGTGACAAGAGTAGAGCCAAGAGCCCAGTTGTTTTCAATCACAAGCAACACTTAAGTGCATTGACAAATGGGGGATGGACCATGCTTCTTTCTTTTCTCTCTATTTTAAAGATAAAGGGAAAATGGCAGAGCTCAAACTAGTTCCAATACTAGCAACTGAACTTTCCTACTCCTACTAGACATAACAGGGCATGTAACTAACAGAACTGTGCTCTCTTTTGGGATATGGCCTAAGTTTGCCCAATTCAACCCTTAACTAACTTGAAACCCACATTTTATTCCAAATTTTACACATAGACAAAGGGTTTAGTTTTTAACATTTTGCAGAGTAAAATGACCAAGGAACTTTTGTTTCCTGATGATATAATTAAATTAAAGTGATCTCGGGTGATTCTGTTAACCTGGATATATGTAAAGAATTAATTCAACTAAAAGCTTAAGCCATTAGATGATATTATATTAATGATTTTATATTTTTATAGCACAGCCCTCACATGAAAGTTCATTGGGCAATTATGTTAACCTGGATATATCATGTAAAAAAATCAATTCAACCCAAAAGTTTAAATTAATGGTTGAGACTATATTAATAATTTTATATTTCTCTGATTGTGTATTACCAAAGAAGAACAATGTTACAATAACAATAAAAAGAGCCCAAAAATATCACAGCAAAACAGACATGATTCCTAAATCAAGGGCCTGTTAAATTCGAGGTTCTTATTATTAATAGAGATCTGTCTTTAAAACCAACGGAAGAATCACTGCAGAGCGCTAAATTTCATGTCATTTATCATTTATACATTATTAGTTGTCCCAACATCCAGTGGTTGATATACTAATGTCTATAAAATGATTTATGTTCATCAAATAAACAATTAAGGAAGTTATGCTTTGTGTATAAATATATAATTGTATTGTTAAACTTGTTCAAATGCTGGTAGCCTTAGCGAATATCACTTTCTTGTTAACTATACTTATAATAAATTAAGATTGCAGTAAACACCCGCACATGACTTAAGTTTGCGTAAACCTGCAAGCTAGCTATGACCTAGCATTACAAATGCATTTGGACTTTTCTTCGGGAAAGAATAAAGAAATTACTACAAGCATAACTGAAATAGCAGGAATTGAGCAAGTGGTGTTAATAAATCAAATCTGAGAAGAAAGATTATGGAAAGAAAAGAAAGAAAGAAAGAGGAACAGATAAATATATTGGTTTAAAGTTTCTAAAGTTATTATAGATAATTTTATTTAATGTTAATTAAAACACACATGTAAAAATGTGTGAATTCCATTTTTTCTTTTCCTCTCTCTTTTTTTTACATGGGTTCACGTAGATCTTACATATTTTTTTGTGTGTATTTTGATGAAGATTAGATAAAGTTATCTAAAATTTTAAAAACTTTAAACTATATATATATATATATATATATATTAGTCTTTTACTTATAATTCAGAACATGTGATTGATCATCGTATAAACGTGGCTTTGGTTCCTGAAAATGTAAAAGAAGACATGTATTTGAATAAGACCACTCAGATATCAATGGCATTTTCACAATTACAAAATAATCACTTTGCCTTTTGGATAAATATAAACAAGCAATTAATGTCTTTTGACAAGTTTCGTTTATATTATTATCTACTTGACCTAATATGCTCGTGACTCCTCAATTCTTCATCGTTAATAGGTACTTTGCAGTTTGAACTGTTCAAAATCTGTTATTCTTGGCAATTATTTCGTACAATATCCTATTACAACTAGAAATTATATAAAATGCAGACAATTCATTTTGAACATTATAGACTTGGAGTACTTTGAAATTTCACTAACATTCCACTATAAGATGTATATCGTGTGATTTTTTTTTAATATGATGGCAACACCCAAATTTAAATCTATGACATCATGCAGGTTATCTATAACCTTAAAACAACCATTAATAAATGGTGAGAATCAATGAATTTTAAGGCAGGGCAAAAGGGATAGCAAGTCATGAAGGACATACAGACCATTTAACAGGGTTGCCTGCCTTACTACGCATGTTAGCCTTGCTCCGAATTATTGAGAGCATGGATATGTCATAAATTAAATATTTCTCTTATATTTCCAACATGGGCTCATCGCATTATTGAAAGACAAGGTTGTCCCTACTTCTCATGTCTCATTTGTGTAAAATAGCCCCAGATCATCACGTGACTCATTTTTTTCTTTCATGGACCAAAGCGCAAGTCTCTTTCTGAGTCATCACGTAAGAAAATTAATAAATCTGATATTATTGGAATCTGCATGAATATTGATTTATCTATGATGCATGCGTCTTGTATTAATGCATTACAATAATATTTGATTTACTTTTTGATGCATTGAGATTTCGTCACTAATTTATTGTGATTTGAATCCTGATAAAGTCGCGTAATTTTTGGACGGAGAAAATTATTTTATAAAATATTAATAAAAATTTGTAAATAATTTGAAGATTTAGAAATTTGAAGATTTCTCAGCAATCTTATTTTATTGTGAAAACTTCAAAAACATCCCTTACAAGTTTTCTCAAAATCACTTAACCCCCTCCCCAAAATTTTTAATCATTTACCCCCTTCTTAAATTCTTTTAATTTTTTTTATCACTTACCCTCTAATTTGTAGTCTTCTATGATTGCATTATGTTCTATATGTGATTATGTTTCCATTGTTATCCCATAACACAGATTTTACACTACCACCACCAACAATCTTAAGGCAATATTGTCCTCTCTAAGGGTGTTCATCAACCGATCCAAACCGTGGTAATCGAACCGAAAAATCAAAAATCGAATAAATCGAAAACCGAAAAACCGAAAACCGAAAAGAAACCTCAAATTTTAATTGGATTGGATCGATTTTCGAATTTGTTGATGAAAATCGATCCAATCCAAATAGATCCACTATATTAATTTCCCTCTACCTACTTGGGCTTTTCCCCAATCATAGCCCAAAAATTTCTAAACCCAAGATCATTAACCCATCAACTAAACCAAAAAAAAAACCTAGTCGCATCTCATCAACAAAATTTCATCTGTGTAGAGCTTCATATCTCAAAGCCCAAAAAAAATTTATATTATCGCTTACTGATGCTTTTGTATTTCAAAAAAGAATTACAAAGCCAATATATACAAAAAAAATGCTATTTGCACATTAATCATGAAACAAATTTTAGGATTTTTAAAAAATCGAAAACCAATCCAATCAAAACCGAAAAAAATTGGATTGAATCGGATTGGATTTGAAAAAAAATTCAAATCGAAGGGATGATTACATGATTAAATCGAAGGGATTGGATCGGATATTTTTTACTTCCAAAACTGATCCAATCCAGACCGCGAACACCCTTAGTCCTCTCTATGGTGCCGAAGATTCGTGGACAATTGTCTCCTATTATAGAACGGATTACCTCTATTTTGATTGCGGCACTTCCACATAGAATAGTTCCATCGAACTCAACCTATGCCTGACCAATCGCACTAGAATAATGGAATGCAAATCCAAAGGAAAAAACAATCTAAAATTCTGATTGTCTATCTATTTATGGAAAATGTAAGGTCACAATTGAAAGGACATACCCATTCAAGGATGAAACGAAACATTTGTTCATCTACGAAATGACACATTCATTCCTCGATGAAACGACGCATCTTTCCAAATCAAATTTCTTATTCATAAAAATAATTAATTTAAAATTAATTCCAACAAAAATCATACATAATTTTTCTTTATTTTTTTTAAAAAACAAAAGGAAAGAGAAAACAAACAAATTAAACTAGCCTATGCCTAGGCTAGGGGTGTGCATGGGTCAGGTCGGGTCAGATTTTTGTGCCGACCCAACCCAACTTGGTTTTTATAGATCAGGTATATATTTTGATCCGACCCGCTTTAAATTGATCCAAGTCAGGTCTGACTTGGTTTGAATTTTTTTGAACTAGTTCAAAATTGGGTTGCATCTGATCTGACTTAATTTCTAAAGTGGGTCTGACTTGGTTTCAAAATCAGGTCAAATTCGACCTGACCCATTTTTGACTTGTTTCAAAACCTGTTTTTAATTTGATTTTTTTAATAGTTATTGATTTAATTTTTAAACTCATGTAATTTATGTATTTATCCATACACTCCGTATTGTTCTTGTCACATTTAACTCAATCAACTTTGATGGGTTTTCCATATCACGAATTTAGACTTGAATAAGTTCTTATTCTCCTTTCAATGTTTTGCAAATATGTGGGTTGATTTTCTTCTCAAGAAAACAGAACAGAGAGAAGAGGGAGTTAGCATGACGTACAAGTAAATGGATGGATGATTTACATGATAAAAATCTAAATACTAATTATGTTTCTCTATCACTTTCAAATCAGATGTTTAGCCCTCTAATAGCAACAATTAATCCAACCACTAATTAGAACAATCCTCTTTCTCGTGGATATTTTCAGCATTCTGAACAAGTTGATTCTGAGTTCTTAATAATTCCCCTTTCACCATTAGATAACAAAACTACAAGTTCAAAATTTCTTCCCAGATACTAATATACATTTTTTTATGTAAGTTAATCAAAGGTATAAATCATTGTTAGATAATAAATTATAGTCATCAATTAATTCTTTCACATTAATGAGTGTATTTTATTCACACTAGTGTAACAAAATTTTTTTCCATTGCCTTGGTCATCTCGTGTGGATATCATTACATAATTTGAAACTTGAGAACATTATCAGGATGTTTATGTCATATAATATCCACTCATCTCATGTGTTGTGTGTGTATGCATAAAATACAGTGTTTTTTAAAAATAAATAAAGTTTAAACATGAGCTGAGATTGTGATTTTCTGTTTTCTTTTTTTCCATATAATGGATATGGGTTAAGTTTTGGGTTAATGAGTTAATTATTAAATAAGTCAGGTCTAAAACTGACCCAAATAAAAGTGGCCAGTATTTAAATTCAGTTTAAAATAAATAAATTTTTATAGATCAAGTCAAGGTAAACAGTACAAGTGAATCAGCTTTTTTTTGCACAACCTATGCCTAGCAAATCACACCAAAGGCGAATGCATTCATTTAGGGGTTGAGAAAATAACACAAGGTACCAGTGCTGATCAACAGTTTGTCTAGATAATCCGTCCGCTAACACCTCACAGGTTGGCATTACATGTGGACCATTGCATTTGACTGCAAATCAGAAAAAGAAAAACTTTAATTTAATTTTTTTTACTCTCATGTTTATAATAATCTCATTTCTCCACTATATTGATGCAGAGAGGGAATACATATCATTAAAAAAAAATTACTAATGGTCTCATGTTCAGCGCCTCTCGTTTCTCACACTTTAGAAATAGAAAATTATGTCTAGCTCCGAGTTTCCATGTTGGCTGAACATCTAGCTCCAAATTGGACTCGCATTTTTCCTCTCTGTCTCTAATCAAATTGCCATATTTTCATTCCAATACCATTTGCCCTGTCTTAACAAAAGTAGTAATGTCAAGTATCACAATCAGAGCAAACAAAATTATATTAAAATTTCTCTTTAATTATATTGAAATCTCTTTTCATTTAGACCTCCCCATCCCATATAAAGTTCTGGTTATCAATTACCAAAGAAGGGTCAGATTCTCTATATTATTAATATATTTTAGGGGAGGCCACACATTTGATAAAATATGCTTAAATAGCAAACTAAAGATCACTCTCACCTAAAAGATCTGTTTTTTTTCTTATGACATTTTCCATTTATGAAAACATACTAAAAAAAGTGAATAACATCCGTCAAAAAATAGATACACATAAACTGGGATAATAATTTTTTCCATTCATTCGTTCGTTCATTACCTCTTCAATTGAAGTATATAAATACACAATTCATAACAGAATACTATTACACACTTAAAACAAATACCGTTACACACTTAAAATAAATATCGTTACACACTTAAAATAAATACCGTTACAGACTTTCAAATTTAAACTTCCAAATCTAACACCACCCTAAAGTTAGTTATGCCTAACTTGCTAATTGTTTCTTCAAACACTCTACCAGAAATCGCTTTGGTCAGTACTTCTGTCAACTGATCTTCAAGCTAAAATGAACATCAGCTAAGGAATGAAGGGCTGGGATGAACATCAGCCACCAAATATAAATGATGTCGGGATGGAAATCGGCAAAATCAAATGTTTTGAAATGAACGTCAGTAACATAAACCATGCTCCCCCTAAATAGGAATCCAAAATAAAGCGAAACAATGGCAAACTAAATACATACCAAATCAGACTTGAATAACACCAGTGGAAATAAAATAAAATTGGCCAAATACAAACCATAAAAGAAAATCAAAATAAAAATAATAAATCACCGAAGAAGATGAAAACAAGGCCGGAAGAAACAAGATTTTGAACTGGTTCGGTTGGTTCGAAACCGGTTCGATTCGGAAGTGGTTCGGTTCGGTTCGGAAACGGTTCCGTTCAGTTCGGAAACGGCTCGGTTCAAAATGGTTCGATTCGGAGTGGTTCAGTTCAAAACTAGTGGTTCGGTTCGGAAGTGGTTCGGTTGGAAACCGTTCGTCCGAAAACTGCGATGAAAATACGGTATTAAAATGAAAAAGACGTCTGAAAATTGATAAGGATACAGTTCCCGGAAAAGTGAAGGTGAAAATTCAGAATGTGAAGGTGGTGGATAGCGCCAGGAGAAGTGGCGGTAATGGTGTTTGGACGTCCGTTCACAAAGAGAAAGATCCAACAGCTACGAAAATACGTTATAAGAATGGAAAAGACGTCCGGAAATTGCAATGAAAATACGTTATAAGGATTTTCAAGAAGAAAAGGAGAACAATACAAAGAAAGGATATGCTTTGATACCATGTCAAAAAGTAAATACACATAAACTGGGACAATAGTTTCTTCCATTCATTCGTCCATTCATTACCTCTTCAATTGAGATGTATAAATATACAATTATAACAAAATAATGTTACACATTTAAAACAAATACCATTACACACTTAAAACAAATACCGTTACAGACTTTCAAATTTAAACTTTCAAATCTAACAACATCTGTCATTTTAAAGTATATAAGCTTATATTCTTTTAAATCCTAATAGTTGATTTCCGTCCATCAACGGTTATAATTTATTGGATCAAAATTATTAATTAATTAATAATAAATTTGGTCCATTAAATTTGACCCAATAGATTATAACCGTTGACGGACGGAAATCAACGATTAGGATCTAAAATGATATAAACTTATATCTATTAAAAGAATAGATGTTTTCCCAAAAAATAATACTAGTTGGCAGCGTTTATGGGCATGTGACAGTATTTGATGTTTAATTCAAGGATTTATCTCGTTTTTTACTCCTTTTTGTTAGGAGAGGAGTAAAAACACAAGATTTTTAAGACCTACTATTCATTCAAAAAAAGGACTTTTAAATAATTATTATTCCGTAACAGTCACAATAAACTCTCGTAACGTCAAAAACGTAAAAATATAAAAATGAATTAAACCGAGATAACTCTCTACATTAAAGTTTATTGAACAATTTTTCCCTCCACTATTACTCATGCAGAGACAATTGTATGGTATTTTTTTTTTTTCAAGGAAATGACAGTAAAGCCCTTTCATACTATTATTCTCCCAATCATGGGAAGCAGAACAGGCTAAAAAGTAAAAAGTAAAAAAACACAAGGTAGCAGGAATTGTTAACTTGAGCCAACGACCACAGATTTAAAAGTGACCAAAAAAGGAAACTACATGTGGATTCTGAAGAGGAGAAAAAAAAAAAAAAAAGTAATAATGAAAATGCAGTAAAAGAAAATCTGTCACCAAAATCTGATTATAAAGTAACCCCTCTCTCTCTCCATCTATTGCCCCTCTCTCTCTTCCTCTTTTTCTCTCACACCCACCTTGTCTTTGCCTGGGAATGCCTCTGTTCAGTTCTGTCTGAGTTTCACTCTGATAAAGAAGAAATATAAGCATTCCTTGGTACCTCACTGTGAGAAAGGTGGCCTTCACAGTGATGAAAAAGTAGAGAGCTTTTTCTACTTTCCATAAATGGGTGTGAAGAGAGATCTGAATTGCTAGACTTTGAAAATTAACTATCCTTCCTAATATGCAGCTGCAATAATACATGAATCAAAGCTTTGAAAGCTGTGAACCAGTCAAATTTCACTCCAAATCAACCACATTTTTCTTCATCTAAATCCCCTTACACTATCCTTTGTTTTTTGTTTTTGTTTTTGTTTTTTTTCTTCTTCTGCTACTTTCACTTGGCTGAGATAATCCAACAAAAATGGATGAAGGACAAGGCAAAGTTTTCATACCAGACTCGATCCAGGGTGTGAGTTACCATGTGACTGGACAGATTCAACTGATTTGGGAATTGATCAAAGCGCCATTGATAGTTCCATTGCTGAAGCTTGGGGTGTACATTTGTTTAGCAATGTCCCTCATGCTCTTCATGGAAAGGCTCTACATGGGTATCGTCATAATCCTCATCAAGCTCTTCTGGAAAAAACCAGAACAGCGTTACAAGTACGAGCCCATCCAGGACGATGTGGAATTGGGAAGCTCAAATTTCCCTACGGTTCTTATTCAAATCCCAATGTTCAATGAAAGAGAGGTGAGAGTTTCTCTGCTTAATTTGTTTTTCTGGGTTAATGCAAAGGAGAAAACTTTGAAGTAAGTTGGTGCTTATTGGTTTCTGGGTTAGGTTTACAAAGTGTCCATTGGAGCAGCTTGTGGGCTTTCATGGCCCACTGACCGTCTCGTGATCCAAGTCCTCGATGATTCTACTGACCCTGCCGTTAAGGTATACTCAAAAAACAACATAAAACTGTTCCTGCGGTTTTATTTGACTATGTTACTGATAAATAATATTGTTGGTATTTTGACTATTTTCAGTTTAATGTTGTATTCGTGTATATTTTTATACTGCTGGACATGGTAGGATATGATATGAAGCCGATAAGGATAGAATATGATATAGGATATCATGTTTACTTGTTTACTTTTTTATATTTATGGTTAGAGAATGAGCATGTTATGTTGCATTGGCAGCAAATGGTGGAGACAGAGTGTCAAAGATGGGCAAGCAAAGGCATCAACATAATATACCAAATTAGAGAAAACAGAACGGGTTACAAAGCGGGTGCACTGAAAGAAGGCTTGAAACGAAGCTATGTGAAGCACTGCGAATATGTGGCAATTTTCGACGCGGATTTCAGGCCAGAACCTGATTTCCTGAGGCGAGCAATTCCCTTCTTGGTGGGTAACCCTGAGCTTGCTTTGGTTCAAGCTCGTTGGAGATTTGGTAAGCCCACTAGCCATTAAAATTCACGCTTTGTTTTTTTTAACAACTTTAAATTTCACTTCGTTATTTCACAATCCAGATATGGAATTTCTAGATTCGCGTTGTCGGTGGTGGTATCTCATTATTTAGTGGTTATTTTTATTTTTTTTAACTTTCAGTTTCACACTCCACAACTAGGGTAATATGTTGCGGAGTGTAGCCCCCACTTAAAAATATAAAATGAAAATGAAAATACCTACATGTTCTAGCTGCTAACGATCGTCATTCATCGCATATACATCATGATTCATGATAATAAAAAAGGGGAATCATTATCTCATTTTACATGAGATAACTCTCTCATGTTGTCTCACATCAAAAATTGTGCCACCATTTTTTTTTTTTTCTTTTTTTATATAAATGGTGGGCCCCACCACATTATGTGTCTTATCTGTTGTAGGAGATAACTATCTCTTACAACATGAGAAAATAGAATCCCAATAAAAAAATTAGTTATTGGGAAGGTTATACGTACTATCTCTTTTTTTAATACTTCTTACTACTAAATCTAAATCATTCTCGCCAATCTAATAGTTAGAATTTATAGGATCATATTTATTAATTAATTATTAATTTCCAATAAATCATTAGATTGACAGAAATCAACGGTTAAGATTTGATCGTAAGAGAGGTTAAGATGAAAATTCTTAATAGGGTTGCATGAAAGTGAACATTCATTTTGGGTGACAGCCAGTTAGTCGATAGAACGGGAACGTTGTGTGGTGTGGAGGGGTAGTTTTGTCATTTCGAGTGAAAGGATTTGTACTTTGACTAATTTCCTTATCTCATATATATAGGAAATGGAAAAATTCTTAAATACCATTAAAGTAATATCTTAATTGTTGAAATTTTTATTAAATGTTTTTATATAATTTTGTATTTAATTTAACAGACCGTATAATTACCTTACATTTTAAATAAACTATACGGAATACTTTGGACGTACATTAAAATTATTTGAGTACAAACAAAATGGTAAAGGGGGCAAATTTATCATTTCGGTGATGCATCTATTCCGAAGTTCGAAATCCAGCAAGCCCACTTCTCACATGTTTTCTTAATATCTTTTATCGTTTTATTTTATTTTTCGATTCAGACCCAAGTAGTATTAGTGGGTCGTACCATGTGCCCCATGGTGGACCTGGTCCTTGGTTGTTGCCGACACTTCAATTATCCCTCTTGCGAGTAAATTTAGCCCATTACGTGGCAGATTACTGATTGAGTCACGTGAGGACAAAAAATTAAATTGCTGTCGTATATTTTAAGTAGGATTTGTATTTTTCTCATTTTTTTAAGGAATTAATTTGTGTAGAGATAATTATATCTCTTATACATATATAAAAATATGTAAAGCCCATATTTTCTTTATCTCTCTTCTCTTCGTATAGCTCTACAGGGACTCACATTTTTTTACGTGTATAGGAGATAAAATTATTTTCTACAACCTGAGAAACAATAATATTTTTTTAATTGTGATACATTGGTATTAAAAACTATACATTTGTAGATTTTAAAGCACTTAAAGATTCTACAATTTTAATCCTGAAATTTGAGCATGATATACAAACCAATTGCAAATATCAATTTCTGGATTGATTTTTATTTTTTTATTTTTTTTACTTCACTAATTTTGGTCATGGTGGTTGATTTGTGACAGTGAATGCTGATGAATGTTTGTTAACAAGAATGCAAGAGATGTCCCTGGATTACCACTTCACAGTAGAGCAAGAAGTTGGGTCAGCCACTCATGCTTTCTTTGGTTTCAATGGTAATTCATTTTGCTTAATCTTCCCAAACATGTTGAAATGCATAACCTATAAGATAATGCTGCATGCATATCTTCATTACTGATTATTAACACAATTGCTGTTCCATAACCTTAATGCAGGGACAGCGGGTGTTTGGAGAATTGCTGCTATAAACGAAGCAGGAGGGTGGAAAGACAGAACAACCGTGGAGGACATGGATCTTGCTGTTCGTGCCAGTCTTAGGGGTTGGAAATTTTTGTACCTTGGAGACCTTCAGGTATACATTCTTTTCTACCAGTTTACCCTTATGAATTAAAAGTTAATTATATATACTGCATGCTTTTATATGAGGCATTGTTCTTATATTCTATCTGCCATATTTATCATTACAATTTTTTTTAAGTAACGGTGAGTGATTTTGATTTCCTAAAACCATGTGTAGGCCAAAAGCGAGCTTCCTAGCACTCTGAGAGCCTTCCGATTCCAGCAGCATCGATGGTCTTGTGGTCCTGCTAATCTATTCCGCAAAATGGTGATGGAGATAGTAAGGAACAAGGTTAGTGTTGAGATATATAAAACCATTAATGTAGCCTCACCCAATACCTTAAGGTTTTGGGTTGAAGTGGTTCTTTTACATGGTATCAGAGCCTCGTGTCCCAGGTTCGATTCTCGCCGCCCCCCACTTTCTATTGTCCACCCTTCAAGCCTAGTGGACTCTCGTGTGAGGGGGCGTGTTGAGATATATAAAACCATTAATATAGCATCACCCAATAGCTTAAAAGCTTTTGAGTTGAATTGGTTCTTTACGGTTAGCCTTTTCAATATGATATTTCACATTGGTGGGGAAAAGGGAGACTAGTAGTAAGGGTGAAGAACTAAAGAAAATGGTAAAGAAAGAAATTTCCCTGACTTTTCGATGTTTTATTTGCCCACATTTTTCTGCAGAAAGTAAGATTTTGGAAGAAAGTGTACGTTATATACAGCTTCTTCTTTGTTCGTAAAATCATAGCCCACATGGTCACCTTCTGTTTCTACTGTGTCGTGCTTCCCCTAACAATTTTGGTCCCTGAGGTTCGTGCTCCAATATGGGGAGCTGTTTATATTCCTGCCATCATCACTATCCTCAATTCAGTAGGAACACCAAGGTTGATTTGATCTTTCTTTATGGACCCTATTTTATTAAAGTTGTTGTCCCTTAAGTTCTTCTAAAGGCCATTTGAAACTTTGACAGGTCCATTCACCTTTTGTTCTACTGGATCCTTTTTGAGAATGTGATGTCTTTGCACCGTACCAAGGCAACCTTAATAGGTCTGCTAGAAGCTGGAAGAGTAAATGAGTGGGTTGTTACTGAAAAACTTGGAGACTCTGTCAATAATAAGAATAAAGCAGGAGATGCTTCCAAGAACAAGACCAATGCCACCAAAGCAATCAAAAAACCTCGATTCAAATTTGGTGAAAGGTCAGTTTTCTTTTCAATGAAGATAATTCTATCTTCATTAATTGGCATCATAATTTCAACTTCTCCATCTCTTTGCCTAGTGTATACGTGTCCCATTTTTGTCGCTTGTTTTGGGGGTTTGAACTTTCATATACAATCTGGCATTATGAAGGAGACAGGTTCTAGATGACCATGCAAATAAATTAATGATTGCGAGGGAATAATAGATGAGGCACTCTAACCATATAATGTGTCTAATTTGTTTTAGCCTCATCGTAGTGGTTAAGATTCTTTGAGTAGGTAAATTATTATATTGACATAAACTACTTCGAAATTCTTATTTGTTCGAAATTCTTTTTCACTCTCCCGTACGAGCGAATTTAGTGTGCTCCCGGAGCAGAAAAAATTTGGTGGGATTGAGATGAGAGAAAAGGTTGAGGAGAGAGAAGAAAGAAAAAAAAATTGGTTCATGTGTCAATTTTTTAGTGAAAGGACCACGGTGATCCTGGACCATATTAAAAAATTCCCTCCGGTGCCCGTGGCAGATAGGCATTGTTCATGACTTTTCAACAGATTATTCAATAGCCACTGTTCTTGGCTGTTCCAACACTTGTCACTTGCACATGACAATACTTTTATACAATCACGTCATTAAAATTATTAATAGAGAACTCAAAATAGAATCACACAATATTTTGGCTAATGTGTATGTTTTCTGTTACTTCTTGTTGGACATGAACAGACTTCATTTATTGGAGCTTGGTTTTGCTGCCTTCCTCTTCATCTGTGGATGCTATGACTTCGTGCATGGGAAGAACAATTACTTTGTGTACCTCTTCCTTCAGACCATAACCTTCTCGATTGTTGGATTTGGTTATGTTGGCACCATTGTCTGAAGCTTGTTGAGCCGACATCTCAAATTACTTAAGTTTCAGAGTGTTGTGTCTATATATTTATGGTTTGTCTCCTCTATAAAATACACATAGAGGGGGGTGGGGGTTAAATTCTTAAAGCAACAAAGCGCTCTACCAAATCTACAGCTAATTTAAAGCTGATTATTTTCATGTTGGGAAAGAGAAGTTCTTCCCAAGATTTCTATGCTTTCTGTCAAGAAGATCCAGACAAATCACAACAAAGAGTGCTGTTGAAATGCATACACAGGATCATGGACGAGCAAAAAGATCTACCAAAATGCTCTTATATTAGAGTGAAAAAGTTGATAATGTTGTTTTGTTTGCATAGATTGTTTTGTGACATTTTACTGTTATTTATTTCTTGGTTCCTCTATTTTTTTTATCCATAGTCAGTCAAATAATGTGGTGAATAAAGGTTGAACTTTTATTTTTTGGTGTAACAAAGGATGAACTTCTATTCATATTGCATGTCATTAATTTTCGGAAGGAATGAATTTTATTAATTGGTACATGCAATCATGACCTGCTTCGCTGACAATATTGCTATTGGGAAAAAAGAGTAAATAACCTGGGATGGATAAATGTTTGATAATGATTCTTCAGCCAGAGCTTTCTTCTGTAACCAAACTTGATTTCGAAGACCTTAATGTGTTCTCATTTAAAAGCTGCAATCTTTATGATTTCTTAAACTTCTAAACATAAAGCAAGTAATTGCAAAAATTCAGTAGTCCTCAAAGCAATTCATTTTTAATTGCAACACCAACGCTCCTCCCACAAAAATAAAAATAAAAAATCTCTATTATTTACTTATACGAGTAAATTTATATTTATAAATTTTTTGTTTATAAACTCTTATAAACTACACTAAGTATGATCAGTCATACTTTAATCAAGAGTGTATGACTGGTCATACTTAAATTTGTAACAAAAGTTTGCTAAAGGATCCTTCCTCTACTTATATAATAGATGTCTTATCAGGGGGGAAAAACATGGAATCCGATCTTTCAGTTTTTGTTCATATCCTCCATGCATGCATTTTAAAATAAACACTAGGATAACTGGATAAGAGATCACATGACTTGAGCATATGCTGTTTGTTATGCTCTCTCTGCCTCACTGTCAAACAAGACGTTCGTACCATCAGTTAGACTTGTGTGTCAACTATCCAATGTTCTTAAGCCAATTGTCCTAACACAACAGGTTCAATTATAACCCAAGGACAACCTTACCAAATTTTGCAAACATGATGATATTTCTTAAGCCAATTGTCCTAACACAACAGGTTCAATTATAACCCAAGGACAACCTTACCAAATTTTGCAAACACGATGATATTCTTCTATGTAAAGAATTAATTTAACCAAAAAGTTAAAGTTGTTGATGAGATTATTTGAAGGAGTGAGTCCTTAATTGTCCTAACACAACAGGTTCAATTATGACCCAAGGACAACCTTACCAAATTTTGCAAACATGATGATATTATTTTGACTAAAGAATTAATTCAACCAAAAAGTTACTGCTTTTTGATGAGATTATATTAATGATTTTTATATTTTTCTAACATGTTCCCTCACATGAGAGCCTACTGAGTTTAAAGGATGGATAATACACAGGTTCTATTGTACTAAGAAATTCCTACATTAATAATTTTTATACTTCTCTAAAACATAGCAAAGTAAAATTTGGATTTCACCTAAAAATTTTTTTTTTTTAAAAGCATCCTTTTGGGTAGATTATTTATTGTGGTCCCTTAGTGTAAATAGGAGGGTAAAATTGAAAAGGAGAAAAAATAATAGGGATAATAAGGGAAAGAAAAAATTAATGATGTGGGAGGGAACATCAAAAGATTCAGTGGTCTCGGAGGATATTCTCATATTTCCCCTTATGGCAACATTCTCGTATTTCCCAAAGTAAAAAAAAAAAAAAAAAAAACATCCTTTTGTGAACATTTTCATATTTACCATTGCTTTGGGCCCTTTGATGAAAGGATCATGACATGTCATATTATCATTTGTGTAAACTTTAGCCCCTTTTAGTCCTATTTTATCCGCAGGGTGAAATGTGTACACACATGCAATCTAATCAATATGGGTAATAAAATAGAATAAAGTGAGCACGTCAAATAAAGTTTCTTATGATCATTGGAAAGGTAAACATCAATTTTACCCATTAGTTTAAACAATTAGTCAATGATTGAGCACTTAATGTAATAGAAACTTCCAAGGAAGTTTTTTCTCAAGTGATTTGTCCTGATATAAAACAGGGTGTCAAAGCAACAACCAATTGTTTTATATACAATATCTATGCATAAGGCAAAGCATATTTCTTAACAAAGTTCCATGTCATCAAATTCCTTCAGATCTATTGCGGAGTTTTAATATTTGAATACAATCTCAGATCTTCACCATACAATCACGCTGTCCTATTGCTAAGCATTGAGTTATAAGCATTTTGACTTTATTATATGGCACTGCAGTATTCTTGTGGCTCTAATAGATTATTCCCTTGGGTTTGATATACACAAACAAGTTGGCTAACTTGTTATACTAATCAAGTAAGCACTGAATCTCATTAATTGGTAGTGAAAAGATAAAATTTAGATGTACAATTCAAGCATAATATCCTTAGAAGATTCATGTTTTTGGAATTATCACTTTAAGAAATTAGTTTAGGGAAGGAACTAAAAGCAAGCTGTGAACTGACCTGTCATGTGATGTGTTTCACGTGATGAACTATTTAAAAATAGGAGAGCAGGATGGAAATTGTGTACAGTGAGCAGATTGTTCACTTACATCTATGGCAAAAACAGAAGGCTAATTGTTTTTTAAGATTAATGGCATAGGTATAGTCAACGTATTTATTGGGAAAACCGGAGTTTTTAATGTAAAACCACATAGACTATTTAAAGACAATATGTATAATAAATGTTAATGTGCCCTGAAGTTTACTAAAAGATGGTAATGTAGCAACTATTTGGATTTATGCAAAAGCGGTTTAGGACTTAGTATATTGGTATGTTTACCAAATCATCTCGTTTCATGATTACCTTTTGGTGCGCAGATCTTGTGATCTTGTATAGAATCGTATGATTCCTTTTCACGAACTGCTCACCTTAGCGTCACAGCACGAACAACCTCCTTGAAGCTGGACTGTGGCAGATCTTCTAAACGATCTCTCGAGGAGGAAGGGAAAGTGTGTGGGCACCAATCAGACATGAGCTTGTCTCTTTCTCTCAAATGACATAGGAGATCGATGACTTAGTGGTACTATTTATATGGGTTCCAAGAAACCTTAATTCATTGGACTTTGGGTTTCCTGAGTTCTTCTCGTACTAATACACATTTGGGCTTTAATAAAAGAACAAACCAACAGGTAACTTAGTTGGTGTCAGAAAATTGAGCATGTGGGGGTGAGGACATGTGTTTGATCTTCTCCAATATTGTTTTTGAAAGGAATTTAAAACCTTACAATGAATCGATTGGAATATATTAAAAAAAAAAAGTGTACTGTGAAGTAGCCGTCTCCATTAACTTCTATTGTCTATTAATATTGTTTGGTAGTGCTCGAAATTAAATCTTCCTCAGCTGGCTTCTTATGAGATGTGAAAATAGCAAAAATAATGTTCATTAACCAAATTCTAAAATGGAAAATGATTAGATGCACAACTCTTAACAATTTATCGATAAGTTTCAATGGTGCATCAAAATATGAATTTTTGTACATTAAAAGAATGTAACATTAATAGAAGCTTAACTAAATTTAATGTTGTGCACTATTCTTTTCCTTCGTTTTGTTGAGAAGAATTATATTAGTTGTATCAAACAAAGAAGGATGCACCAAACATGAGTTAGATGCCATGGTAAGCTCACTGTACTCATAAGAAGATCGAAGTTAAAATCATAGGATGCACCAAAATATTTCTTTAGCACCCATCGAATCATTTTTAAATTTTTGAAATATATATATATATATATAATCTGATGCTTGGCATGCTCGAAGAAACAAAGTTATTATTTTATCCTCCTAAGTCCTAACATTAAATTCTTGGCCAGCTAAGGTTTTTTTTTTTTTTTTGTCTCAACACTTCCAAATTGGTAAAACAAAGGGAAAACTGCATATTTATATATATATATATATATATATATATATATATAATCTGATAAAGAATATGGGACATTATTATTTTACGTAACATTAAATTCTTGCCAATTTTATAGGTGGAAGGAAGATCTTGCAGGCCTTTCAAATCTGCCCAACAATCTCCCATATCATGTTTGCCGAAGCATCCAATGAAAACACCACATGTATAACTTTGCGGTTTTACTGGATCCGAAATATTAGACCAACTTAGCTCTTCTGGCCCAAACAAATGACCCAAAAAGCACACTAATGCTTACCTAAATTTTAAGCTTGAAACTAAAGAGAGCACCTTGGCAATTTGTAAATTATTCATTCACAATCACAGCAGATGAAATAACAATAATGCTACAGCTTTGTTCAATAAAAGAAAATTGTAATTATTATGAACCAATTTATTATCCCAATGACACAAATTAAGAGTATTTTAAAACATTATTCTTCAATTGAATGTTATAACACTATTTCTTTTTCACCTTATTAATTAATGAACAACTTAACAATTGAAGAAAAATAGTGCAAAACAATTGTTCATTAATCATTATGAACCAAAAATGCTGGCTGTGGGGTTCGAACCCACGCGCACTTATGTGCAGAAGATCTTAAGTCTTCCCCCTTAACCTCTCGGGCAAACCAGCTCGATGACACATGTCAACAAATAAAACGTAGTATCAATAAATGATTGTAGATCTGATAGAACCATCTAGAAAGAAGGAACTCCCATTTACAAATCCCCAAACCCTACCTAATAGGAATTGATTCTCCACATCTCTGTTTGTTGAATTGAATCTAATCATCTCTTGTGTGTGGTAATGGCGGAGCACTTAGCATCGATATTTGGGACAGAGAAAGACAGGGTGAATTGTCCATTCTACTTCAAAATCGGAGCATGCAGACACGGTGATCGATGTTCGAGGCTGCACACGAAACCTAGCATCAGCCCCACAATCTTACTCTCAAACATGTACCAACGCCCCGACATGATCACCCCCGGCGTCGACGTCCACGGCCACCCCATCGACCCCCGCAAGATTCAGGATCACTTCGAGGAGTTCTATGAAGACCTTTTCGACGAACTCTCCAAGTACGGCGAAATTGAAAGCCTCAATGTCTGTGATAACCTTGCCGATCACATGGTAAGGTCCAAACCCCAATTCCCCCACTTTTTTCCTTATTACTGTTTTAGACTTTAGATTGATTGATTCAGGAATTTGTTTGTCCCTTCAATTTTGTTTTCAGGTGGGTAATGTATACGTTCAGTTCAGAGAGGAAGAACACGCTGCAAATGCTGTTAGAAACCTAACTGGAAGATTTTACGCTGGTTAGTTATCTCATTTTTTTAGTTTATTTGGTTTTCTTCAACTTTTCATTGAGATTTTTATTAATTGGTGACAATCAAATACTAGTTGTTAAGAGTGTGTGTTGGCCAATAAACTCTCATGTTTTCATGTGAAAATTTTGTGCCATAAACATTCAATCGGTGGAAGTTTATAAGTTTTGTGGAAAGCTATCAACAGATTTGCACACGCAAAATTTTCGCTTCAAAAATTTTTGTGTCATTCTATTTGAAGCTTGATCATCAACTATTTGGTTCACGTGCTTGCAGGTCGGCCAATTATTGTTGACTTCTCTCCGGTAACGGATTTTCGCGAGGCTACTTGCAGGCAGTATGAGGAGAATACTTGCAACCGTGGTGGTTATTGCAACTTCATGCACTTGAAAAGAATTAGCAGGTAATATTTTAACATTGGTCATTTAGAATTTATTTTGGGGGACAGGGGGTGTTTCTGAATTGAAAGCTCAAAATTTTGTAATCTATGTTATGTATAGAGAATTAAGGCGCCAATTGTTTGGGAAGCTTCATGGGAGGCGCAGCCGAAGTAGAAGCAGGAGTCCTTACAGGCATAGGAGCCATGAGGACCGGTCTCATCGCAGCCATAGCAGAAAGTATGATGACAGAGACTATCATCATGAGAGCCGTAGTAGGAAACACAGGAGCACTAGTCCTGGACATAAGAGAGGACGAACTCGCAGCCGAAGTCCTGGAGGAAGGAAGAATCGTAGTCCGGTTAGAGATGGCAGTGAGGAGAGACGTGCCAGAATTGAGCAGTGGAACAGGGAGAGGGAAGAGCAAGAACATGCAAGTAAGGTTAATACTGAGGAAATCAACAATGGGTACACGCAAAATGATAGCAAATATCGTGGGTATCAGCAGCAACAGCAACCTCCTCAAGAGGGATACTGAGCGGTTTATGTTATTATGGTTTGTGTTCTCTCTCTTTTTTTTACGTATTTCTATAGCCCTAGGCAGGAGTTTTTATTCTAGCATAGGCGAGTTTTTATTCTAGCATAGGCCAGCTATGTAGCACCGATACTGACACGGGACACGTGATACGATACGACACGACGCTCCGACATGTTAAGTCTAAAAAATGTTAGATGTCGACACGTTAGGACACGTTTTGATATTAAATAATATTTTTAATTTTTTTAATTTATGTGGTGTATATTATATTTAATATTCAATAATTTAATAAAAAATGAATCTAAACTTATAATATTCATAAATTTTGCAAAAAAACATAAGATATCCCAAATATTTATATTAAATTCAATAAAATAGTAATCGTAATCCAACAAATCTAATAGTTGGAACTAAAAACTCAATGCAATGTAACCTTTAAACATTTTTTTGAATTTCTATAACGTGTGTTGGAGTGTCGGGAAGTGTCGGACACGACACGTTAGGGTTTTTGAAGTGTCGGTGCTTCATAATAGGCCACCCACTGAATTAATATAGCTCACCGCTTTCCACTGTGCAGGTGCACTGTTCTATGATATGGAATGTGTTTCCTTCTCCCCCACCCCTATACCTGCTTTATCTTTTGGGATTTCCCATGTTTTTTTGTGCAAGATGTTTGATGTATTAAATGTCTGGACCACTTTATCTAGGTTTTCCAAAATATTTTACTATCTTTGAATCATAACAACCCTCACCCCTACCCTCGCAAAGTCGGGAAGCCTTGGAAACTCGGTTTGTCCTTTTGAACCATTTTTTCTTACACAGCTCATCCACAAGCTAGTTCTGTTGCATTCTTTGGTAGGCTGGCTATCTTCAGTGATATAATATATTGGAAATATGAGTTCTTTCTTGTTTCCACTGAATGTGTGAAGTTGAGCTGAAAATGAAGGGAAAATGTTTTTTTTTTTTTTGCCTTGTGCTGTTGGTATAAATTTAACTATCCTCTAACCAGGAATTCTTTTGGGTTGTTTCTTTCAAAATCGTTTTTCCTTGGTGCCATGTCATTCATGTTGGTTTCTTCAAATGTGGTGACAGTTTCTTTACATTTCCGTGTCCTTCACTAATTGCAGAATAGTCTAAGGCATTCTGGCTATATAGTCCTGAAAAAATAAAAATAAAAATAACCTCTTGTTTTGACGACTAGAGGCTTGTAAGCTAATGTGATGTTTTTTCTCTCGACCTTTTTCTGCTAGAAAATGGGGTGTCCCCTTTCTCAACTGGTTAATTATTAACGTTCAATAACTCGTGTATTCTTATTACTATGGTTGATTTGCAGTTGGTGCATGTATGTATTATTTTACAGTCAGGGACATTGATCACCATCATACATGAAGACTTGTGAACGACCAAATTCAACAGTTCTATAGGGGTTTTTGTTTTCTATGAGTTCTGTTGTATAACACTTTTGGAATTTGAAATAGCGTTATCTTACATATGTTATGAGTTTTGCAGGTTCAGGTATCCCTGCGTCTAAGAACCGAGCAATTGAGTTAATTGCAGTTTACCGTGGAATTTGTGTACAGGTTCAGCGTACGCTGTGGGAGGATGTTTTAATGGATCTTTCAGGTTTTGTTTTGGAGATCTTCATATGCAGTTTCAGCTGGCAAGTAATCGCGTTAGGATGCACTTGTAGCTGAAGCCTTCTTTCATATGGGTTTTCTTATAATTGCAGGCTGAGGAAGATAGCTTTATTTTTCTTTTCTTTTCCTTTTTCTGTTTCCTTTCTATATTAGGATGCTTTCTTACTATGTAAGCTTTAGGTGTCTATTGAAGACCAACCTGGGAACTTTATTTGTATGATGTGCTTGTAAACTTGTTACCTGTAGGATGTAGGTTTTGGACGTTTTGAGCAGTAATGACATGCATGTTTTTCCTTAAATTGTGATGGAGTACTATCACTAACAGACGAGTTTATTTGAAAATATATTTGCTGGAACCCTCCTACAACGGGGTCAAAAAGTCCTGGAGGAATAAACTTTGAAGACATTGCGCATTTTATGATTAGCAGTGGCTGCCTAAAAAGTGATAATTTAGATTGAGAATTACGAAAATTAGCTTATTTTGTGTTCATAATGTTTATAATCAAGATGACAGAGACACAATTTCGGAGAAAAGACATGTATAAAACTGAAGCGTGTTTTGCCTTTTGTTCTTCATTTTTTTCGTCAGCAAGCGAGTGTTCTGTCTTAAAGTGTATTGAATTACTATCGTTTTCAACATTGTGGTCTGTTACTGTTTTTCTTTCAATCTAAGAAATTCTAAACATGCTCGCGACTTATATACCTCTGGGATGAGATTATTTGTTGATTTGGACATAATACCATTTAATTTTTTGGGGCAAAATTTGCCAGGGACAGAGATTGAAAATAAAATAAAAAGAACTCTAAAGTATTTTGTTATAAAATACCCCAATCTTACTGTCTTAATTTCTTATATAATTCAAAATCATAACTGATGAGACCAAATATGGTGTGGACTGTCCCAAAACGTATCAAGTCCAATCACACATGGTTGAGACTCATTCAGAAGTTTCTGGTCTGGGCCAAATTTTATTGTTAGAGTGAGGCTTGAGCCCTTTGTCCTTCACGATGCACCAGATTGGGGGTACCTGCGAAGATACTCCGATGCTTAAGTCAGTATCAGAGAAAGGTGTATTATGTTGTGAAAGTAAAGGATGATCGTACCTTTTGGTGGTATGTTATGTGTTTAAATAGTAGTTGTGATGCCGCCTTTGTGAACGCGGCTTGGCCTTTGAGTGGCCAGCCTTGGGCTGCATGTCAGTCTGGAGATCTGGGTGGCCTTATCTTCCTTAGTGCCTAGTAGTAGAGTAGCGGCAAGTTTATGAATATTATAAGCTTAGATTCATTATTTAATTTTTTTATTGAATATTAAATACAATATACACCACATAAATTAAAAATATTATTTAATATCAAAATGTCAGCTGGTGCTGTCCATTGTTTACTGGAGTTAAGACGCGGTGGAATTGCCTTGGGCCTTAAGTTTATGTGATGTGAGAACTGTATGCCGCGATGAGGGCAGCGCGTCAGAGCTTGTTCCTTATGCTTTGTTATGGACCTTTACTGTGTTTGGTCTTTCATATGTTGATGGGCCCTATATTTTATCCAGATCAATATTTGATGGGCCCTATATTTTAACCAATTTTAATTATTTTTTTATTCTAACATTGCATTAATAAATTAAATATAAGCCATTAAATGAACCAATTCTTTTTTTTTTTTTAGTCATCGTAAAACAAGACAAGAAGCTTGTGCTGCTGTGCATAAAAGTTGGCCCCAAATTTATTTCTCACTTCATGGCCTAAATACTATTGAATACAATATTATTAAAGTAACTGAGGGCATTAAAGAGAACAAAGGCAAACATTACTCCAGATAAAACTTCAATTATTGAATACAATTCATTACAATTTTATTACGGCTGTAGCTATTTTGTTTTGAGTTTAAAGTTTCTAAAGTTATTATAGATAATTATATTTAGGGTCACGATCATTTTACATCAGTGTAAGTTACACTCTCAATCTTGTCCATTGATCCCACTTATATCTAAGGGCTCTAATTTTTTAATAATCTGAGCCATTGGATACAAGTGGATCAATGGTCAAGATTGTGTGTAAAACTTCTAATTCTTACACCAGTGTAAGAATATCCTGCCCCATTTATTGAATGTTCATAAAAAATATACACAAAAAGTGTGTGCGATTCATATGGACTCATGTGAAGAAAAGCGAAAAAAATAAAATATGGTTTCACACTCTTTTTTTGTATGTATTTTGATCAACATTAAATAAAGTTATCTAAAGTAACTTTAAATTTGGGAAAAAAAGTATTTAATGTTACTTTAGACAATTTTGTATAATGTTCACCAAACCGAGATCGTTTTAGGTTGAAAAATTAAAAAATTATGATGATAAAGACTATTAAATTACAAATACACCTTGATTTTTGTCAAAAAATAACGTCGTTTTTGTGAACATTAAACAAAGTTATCTTAATTTTAAAAAATAGGAACTGTTTTGTTTTATAAGTTTATTCTAAGGGTAAAATATATGTCATTTTAAAAGATGTAAAGTTTGTCATTTTAAGAGAGAAAAAAAAATAGATAAAGGAGGAGAGAGAATTGAAAGAAACAAAATAAGATGTGGGTCCCACTTTTTTGTGAGAATGAAAGGATATAAGTTGTGTAATTTAAAAGGATAAACATCTTTCCCTTATTCTAAAAGACATAGTAATAAAGCGAGTTTTTCATTTACTAATAAGATAAGAAGTTACTAAGATTAGATAGTTTTGTTTTAAAACAGAATTATTAATTATATCAGTGTAAGAAAACTGTTATCAAAAAGTAACAGCAAAATTACCTAAGTTATTAACCACCAAAAAAATTACGTTGGCTATTTTACCCTAAAATAAGCAGAAAGATTTTATTAACTCAAAATTCATTTTGTATATTCTAAGGTAATAAAACTACAAAAACTAATAAAAAATTCAAATCTGATTCGCAGATGAAATAAAATTTTATTAGACATAACGTAATAATTAGACATTTTCGGGGATTTGAATATATTAGAAAAATTACAAAATACTTCCCATAAAAGATTTATAGCACCTTTCACCACAATAACTATGTAACCATTTTCATTAGCAATAGTATGCGATAGTAACACTTAAAAAAATGTATTCCAAAAAATCAATTTTATCTACGGCCAAAACATTCTTTTCTTCGCACCGAAAAGAACGACAAGGGAAGTACCCCATGCCAGTAACAGCTAATAGTACATATAGTACCCCATGACTTCTACTTTTTTTAGAAACTAAATTTTTTAGCTTTCAAAAAAAAATAGATTTTTGTATTTTTTTTGTGACTTTTGCTTTTTCTTAAAGTAGACATCCAAACATGATTTTTAGCAGAAGTGCTTTTTTTCTGAAAATAAAAAACAACTTTTGGCTAAAAAACAACTCATCCAAACGGGGGTCTTGGGGTGCCAAGCAATGTCAGACAAAACTTCCAAAACATGCATTCACCTTAAAACTTCACGGTATGCTAGACCAAAAAGCAAGGACAGATACCTAATGTCCTTAGAATACTCACTGTAATACATACGCGAAAAATACATGAATCAGTTAAAAAAACTAGCAAAAGCAATATCACTCAGCACCGTGCTTAGCCTTATTATGTTGTTGCAGACCACTTTCAGAGTTGAAAGACCTGGACAAAGCAACAAAAAAAAGTCAATTATAATCCAACTTACCAAAACTATGTTGAGTGTTTTTGGGTAAATAACTATGCTTTGGGTTTTCTTAAAATCATACTTGCTACAACTTTTGCAAGAGATTTGTCCGCCAGACTTGGGAGTCTGGACCTTGGCTTCACTGTTGGGAGTCTTTCCACCTTTCTTCATAGGGTGAGGAGTTGCTGTACGTACAGTTTTCTTGCCATCTATAACACAAATTAAAGCAGAGATTACTGATGTATATTGGAAAGCTATATGCGGAGAATGAATGACAAGTGAATAAATTCCAATTTTAGGCATTTACATTACATGTGACATTCAAACACTACGGTATGCAAATGTAAAGATGAATACATCAACAAATCACTGATGTAAGCATACATTACATAGATTTAACGCTAAACCAATCATCCAAGAAATATATACTTATCTAATTATACATCAACGAAAACAGAAGAACCTAGGTAATATTATGATAAAAACAAAGCAGCACAGAGATGATTAATCTCACCAGTCTTTTCAGGAGTAGCATTTTTGGCTTTCTTGGTAGAAACTGGAGTTTTTAATGCAGAGTCATTGGGCCTCTTCTTTCCCAGATCCACCTTCAAAACATAAGATGAAGTATAAAGAGCATGCAAAGCCATCCCAATCCCATCACACAACCATAACCGGGACACCATACGACAATATATACAAAGAAGAGAAAAAGAAATAGCAATATTGTTATGCCATTACCTTCTTAGCAGGAGTTTCATCATCATCTTCATCACCCTCACTCTCCTCATCACTTCCACTATCAGCATCCTCCATCTACGATTATCAACAGAGAAAACATTTACAAAAAACAGCAAGTAAAATCAATACATTTTTTTATTGAATAAAGACCACAACCAAAGTTGACTTACATAGAGAATACTCTTGACTAGATATAAATCCACAGCAAAAATATCTCAATTCAAAATTTTGTGCATATAGGATTAAAGAATATTATTTCCCAAGAAAAAAATAGATACAGCAAAATGCAAACTAAACCCTAAGTAACTCATACCTCATCATCAGAACTTCCAAATTCATCATCTTCATCAGATTCATCATCAGATTCCTCTTCTTTCTTTGGATCAATAATCTTGACTTGTTTTGCTGATGCACTAATCTTGGCATCAGGTTTTTTAGATTCAGAAACCTTTTTTAAGTCTTTAGCTTTTGTTTCAGGTTTTCCTAATATAAGATAATTGCAAATTAATTACTACGTAGTGACATACACAACCCAACAATAAAATCCAGATTAAGTAGAAGAATATACCATTCTCTGTTATAGTCAGTGGCAGGTCCTCATCACTATCTGTCCAGATAATAGAAAATGCAACAACCATTGAGCAACCAACTCAATCAAAATGCAAAAAAAAACTTAAATGAAATGTTTAAGCCTCACCAGTAAAGTCATCCTCCTCACTAGTGCCGGGAGAAACACATCAGAAGTTAAGGATAAATGAAAGATGAAGCCATGATAGTATGATACATCAGCATATTCAGATAAGATATTAACAAAGTTGTGTTCGTAGCCATACATTGGGGGGAAGGGGGGGGGGGGACTCGGAAGACACTTTTGGGCATTAAGATATAAGTTAAAAGCTTAAAATCATGTTAAAAATTAAAAAACAATTTAGAACAAAAAAATGTCAAGGATATTCGTCACCAGCATAAAATGTTTTGTATCCACAGAAATAGACACTGGCATTCTTCGAATTGTGGGAAAGCTCAAACTCCTTGTCCAGAACTAATTCAAGAGATATTTGAGGGATTTTCTCCCTGGAAAGGGTTCCCAAAACAAGTTTCTGGTCACCAACTTTCAAGTTAAGAAACACAGGTTCACTTCCTTTGTCTTTCTTTGCCTCACCAAGAGCAGCCTACACAGTAAACTGTCAGAGATTTTGTCCACACTGAAAATAAAACAGAACCACCACACAAAATCCTAACCTGAGAAAGGTGTATGCATGCCTCAAATTCACTTGGGTCGACCTTAACAACCTCCCCAACCTTAACCTCAGCACCTAAATCACAAACCAACGCATCATATGACCGTGCAATAAATCCTAATACATTCTAATTCTTCTAATTGCATTCTTATACATCACATACATTCAACAAATAATAATTAGTCTACGCCAAAATCAAGATCAGTACGGCAAATAAAACGAACAGTCTTACCGAAAAGATTAAAACAAAGCAACCAACAACAAAAGTATCGATTGCATTTAAACTTATACATTTAAAAAAAGAACATAATTATCGTTCAGAGAAGAATATACAGTGGTTAGAAATGAGAGAAGAATAAAAGAGAGTTTAGAGAATAGTATAGAGAAGGTTACCCCAAAACTCCATCGGAGGAAAAGAAAAAGAGAGGCAGGGTTTTGGGAGGGAAATCGAGTTAAGAGTGACTAGGGAAAGGTTGAAATGAAATCGAGGGTTTTTGTGATCATATATTGCTAACGAAAAAGAAGGGTTTTGGGTTTTGCCCCCATTCTAGGGTTTTTTGAGCTCGCTCACGCTCTTTTCCTTTTTCCTCACTGTTTTTTGTGCAGATTTTGGGCCCTTGTTCTATTTTGGGTCTGTTTAACTAACTCGATGATTTGGGCCTATTAGTCATGAGTGAAATTCCACCTCCTCAGTGGGAGTATCTATGAGATCAAATGGTGGTATCTGTCGCATGGGAACTAAGCAGTGGGGATGAGAATATGTATTCGAATCTTTCCAGTATCATTTTTGGGAGGGATTTAAACTTTAAAACCTTAATTCTAGACCCGCCACGAATTGAATTAGTTACAAAGTAATGAATCGATTGGAATATCTCAAAAAAAAAAAAATGGGAGTATCTATGAGTGTTTGTTTATTTCAAAAGATAATAATTGATGGTCTCTCTTTTTTTTTTATGAAAATAATGTGAAGAATAATATAGGAGGATGATGATGTGATTAATTTATATATAAAATAAATTATAAAATTGGAGATGAATAAACATATATTGTCTTGGTTGACATGACAATACTATTATGTGGATCATAATAGAAGCTAAACAGTGAGAAACTAAGTTGTTATAAAATCAAATTGTTAAGTTCCAATGTTTCAATTCCTTCAACTTAACACTCTAGAAAAATATATAAAACTATTTTGAACCCTACATCAAATTAGCCCTTAATATCTAAAACGTTCTGACCCGGTTTAAAAAAAAAAAAAAAAAAACCCAAGTTCAATAAAACGGCGTTAGAAAAGAAATTTTGTGACATGAACCAAGAAGAAATGAAAAAACAAAAATATTCCATGGATTTAGCTGTGGGCCTGATGCACTTTTTTTTTTTCTGTCGCTTGTATCAATCACTACTAGAAAAGTTCAATTTTTTGACGGAAATTTTCCACGGAAAATATTCCGTCGAAATTAGAGACGAAAATTTCCACGGAATATGTATTCTGTCGATAATTTGTGACGGAACTTTTTTTCCGTCGAAAATTTTCGACAAAAATTCCATACCGTCGAAGATTTTCGATGGAAAAAAATTAATTCCGTCGAAAATAAATACAAAAAAACCAAAAAAAAACAAATTATATTATGAATATTTCGACGGAATTTCGATTCCGTTGAAAATTTTCGACTGAAAAGGAATTCCATCGAAAACCATTATAAAAAAATAAATCAAAAACAAAATTATATACATGAATTTTTCGACGGAATTACGATTCCGTCGAAGATTTTCCACGGAAAAGGAATTCCGTCGAAAACCAATACAAAAAAAATAAATCAAAAAATAAATTATATTCATGAATTTTTCGACGGAATTCTGATTCTGTCGAAGATTTTCCACGGAAAAGGAATTCCGTTGAAAACCATTAATAAAAATAAATCAAAAACAAAATTATATTCATGGATTTTTCGACGAAATTCAGATTCCGTCGAAGATTTTCCACGGAAAAGGTTTTCCGTCGAAAACCATTACGAAAAAATAAATGAAAAACAAAATTATATTCATACATTTTTCGACGAAATTCCAATTCCGTCGAAGATTTTCCACGGAAAAGGAATTCCGTCGAAAACCATTACAAAAAAATAAATCAAAAACAAAATTATATTCATGAATTTTTCGACGGAATTCCGATTCCGTCGAAGATTTTCGACGGAAAAAGAATTCCGTCGAAAACTTTTAAAAAATAAATATAAAAAGAAATTATATTCATGAATTTTTCGACGGAATTCCGATTCCGTCGAAAATTTTCCACGAAAAATGAATTCCGTCGAAAACCATTACAAAAAAATAAATCAAAAATAAAATTATATTCATGAATTTTTCGATTTTTCGAAGATTTTCGGGAAAAGTAATTCCGTCGAAAACAATTACAAAAAATAAATCAATATTAAATTATATTCATGAATTTTTCGACGGAATTCTGATTCCGTCGAAGATTTTCCACGGAAAAGGAATTCCGTCGAAAACCATTACAAATAAATAAATCAAAAATAAAATTATATTCATGCATTTTTCGACGGAATTCTGATTCCGTCGAAGATTTTCCACGGAAAAAGAATTCCGTCGAAAACCAATACAAAAAAAATAAATCAAAAAATAAATTATATTCATGAATTTTTCGACGGAATTATGATTCCGTCGAAGATTTTCCACGGAAAAGGAATTCCGTCGAAAACCATTACAAAAAAATAAATCAAAAAAAAATTATATTCATGCATTTTTCGACGGAATTCCGATTCCGTCGAAGATTTTCGACGGAAAAGTAATTCCGCCGAAAACAATTATAAAAAATAAATCAAAATTAAATTATATTCATGAATATTTCGACGGAATTCTGATTCCGTCGAAGATTTTCCACGGAAAAGGAATTCCGTCGAAAACCATTACAAATAAATAAATCAAAAACAAAATTATATTCATGCATTTTTCGACGGAATTCCGATTCCGTCGAAGATTTTCCACGGAAAAAGAATTCCGTCGAAAACCAATACAAAAAAAATAAATCAAAAAATAAATTATATTCATGAATTTTTCGACGGAATTATGATTCCGTCGAAGATTTTCCACGGAAAAGGAATTCCATCGAACACCATTAAAAAAAAAATTATATTCATGCATTTTTCGACGGAATTCCGATTCCGTCGAAGATTTCGAAAAAGTAATTCCAATACAAAAAAAAATAAATCAAATTAAATTATATTCATGAATTTTTCGACGGAATTCTAATTCCGTTGAAGATTTTCCACGAATTCTTTTCCACGGAAAAGAAATTCCGTCAAAAACCATTACAAAAAAATAAATCAAAAACAAAATTATATTCATGACTTTCCAAGGAAATCCGATTCCGTCGAAGACTTTCGCCGGAAAATGGATTCCGTCGAAAACCAATAAAAAAAATAAATCAAAAATGAAATTATATTCTTGAATTTTTCGACGTTTTTCCACGGAAAAGGAATTCCGTCGAAAACCATTAAAAAAATAAATCAAAATTTCTTATTATATTCATATTGTACATCAATCAATTTATCGTATTTATAATTTTTTAATTAAATACTTTTTTGCAAAAATTTAAATTTGTAAAATAAATTTAATAATAATTTTAGAAAACTATTGAATATAAATTTTAAACTAAAATAATATAAAATATATGTTCATCTCAAAATGATGAATTATTTTATTGCTATTAGCGATAGATTATCAATGTGATTTATAAAATATATGTTCATCTCAAACGGGAGGTTTGAATTATGCATCTGTTAAATATATGGGAATAACATGTGTCTTTTTAAAAATTATAAATTTATATCTTTTTAGATCCTAACCGTTGATTTCTGTCCATCAACGGTTAAAATCTGTTGGATCAAAATTATTAATTAATTAATAATAAATTTGACCCAATATATTATAACCGTTAATGGACGAAAATTAACAGTTAGGATCTAAAAGGATATAAGCTTATATCCTTTAAAAGGATATATATATATATATATATATATATATATATATATATATATATATATATATATATATATAGGTAGGATATTCATACTACCAAATTTTTCTACTACCATTTCACTACCTTATTATCTTTGATATCCGCCAATTAATGGTTATTATTTATTGTGAATTAATAATTAATTAATGAGTTTAATTTGCGAAAAAGATAACCGTTGATTGGCGGAAATCAACGGTGATAAGATATGGTTGTAAAAAAAATGTTGTAAGTATAACCTTCCTATATATATATATATATATATATATATATATATATATATATATATATATATATATATATATATATATATACCAAGTCATGTTACAACCATGTGACTACCGGTCAATCTCACCATGAATTTGTTTTTTTTTTTAATAAATCTGGTTTTCAACGGAATTTGTACGTCGAAGATTATGGAATAAAATAAATTTCAGAAAAATCATTTTTGTGAAATTTTCTCATTTCCCTCTCAAATGTTTCTCTCTTCCCTCCCAAAGTTTTTCAGCCATATTGTGACTGGACTATCATTATTGTTCCTTTCCCCTAAAAAATTTCTCTATCCCTCTTCTTTGAAACACGTTCGGGAGTTCACTCTCAATTGGGGGCATTGCTTTTTTTTTCTCTTCTCAAGTCTTACCATTTGACCCGCAACAACCACGATCTCACTCTCTGCTCCACAATTGTGAAGGTTTGCGATGCTACTTCTGTTGATTCTAGGTTATCTCTCTCTCTAAAATTACTACCCCTCTACTGTGTTTTATGTTTATGTGTGGTCGATAGGTGTAAAGGTTTAAACTTGGAATGAATAAATGAATGGTTGACAGGGTTTGTATGCTTTTGGGGCTGTGGCTGCAAAACATGGCGATGATGATTTCGTGTGGTACTTCCTGGCTTATTTCAAAAGGGTATTAAAGTTGAATTGCATTTGCTTATTTATTTGGAGGTTATTATTGTGGTGGTGCTGATTTGGGTTGAAATGAAACAATTGGAAAGCTATTAATTTACAACAAATTGAAACACTGGTAACTTGACCTTTTATAAGACCTCAATTTTCAATTTTAAAGGTGGGTTTTTCAAATTAGGCATTTTGGGTACATGGGTTTTGCTTTTTATGTCTTGTTGTTGTTTTTTTTTTGGGGTATATAATGTGGGCACTAGCCCAGAAACAAAAGAGAGCAACTAATCAGGGGCAGTGTCAAAGGCTGCACCCGTATAATCCTTGTCAAGTAACGGACATAAACCTGGAGGCGGAATCTGCCAAGCAATTCTCCCATTAACATTACTTAGAGAATAATGAGCTAACCAATGGGCACAAGCGTTGCTCATGCGTGGAGTGTGACTACCCTTAACTTCCCAATCCTTCTTAAGCCAGTCGCAAATGGCTGCAGCAACACTAGAGTCCCTTGCAGTTACATGTGGATTGTCTAGGAATGCAATGGCATTGATAGCATCCCCTTCAACAATGAATTTTTTAACACCAGCCTCCCATACTGTTTGTAGAACCAGGAGCATACCATATAATTCTGCATCGTGAGGGTTTGTGTAACCAATGGTACTATAATTTGGTTTACATTATAATTTAAACATGATACTACAAGATCGATGCATAGTTTGTATTCTGTATTCTCCAGTGATAATATTTTAAGCTTGCAATATTATTTGTAACCACAGAAGAAGTTTGATATAGCCTACTCAAAATCACATATTTTGGTTTTAAGTTTTGTTGTATTAAATTGTTTCAATGATAGTGAATTCTGGATTCATGACTGTTATGCTAGTACCAAAAATATTTTCGATTATGTCCAGGCACGCAAGGAGTTCGATATTATAACTATTATTGTTATGATATGTATGATATTATAACTATTATTATTTATATAGGAAAGAATTATAACCCTTTCCTATGTTTTGCTACATGCTTTTGTCAAAATAGTGGACACTCTGAGGACTCTGTATTGGTGAGTGATTTTACTCTCTTCGAAAATAAAATGGATAAAAGCAAAGAAGACATTGACAAGATTTCTCACATTATTCTTCATGATCAATGACTATCAGGATTTATTGATTTTATTGCTGTAATTTGGCTTCTACAAGAGAAAACAAAAGTCCATATTCTTCGCTATGTCATTCTGTTTATTGGTATGTTCTTGTCCTCTTTATCTGTTTCCTATAAATAATTTGAATTTGTTTCTGATAGACAATTTGTCAATTTTTTGTGAAATATATAGGCAACTAATTATGATTTGGTTTTTAGGTGTGATGAACACTTTGTTTTCAGTTTATGGTATACTTTCAAGCACCTTTTATATGGTTTATTTTCACTTCAGATAACAAATCTATTGACATGGCTTATATTATATGATTGAAATTCGTATAATGTAGATATTTATGATGATTTAATATCTCAAAGAGTCAACTCCAGTGTAATGGTGTGGGATGGGGAGTTATTTGGTGAGTTTTGCCCGTTTCCCTCAAAAAATATTTCAGTTTCAATTTAACAATTAATTTCCAAGTTTCAGTTTCAATTTCACAATAAATGTCATTTACTATATTCTTTAATGTGAAAACTTTGAAATTCGAATTTGACACTCAATGTCATTTACTATTTTATTCTTAAATTTATTTTAAAAACATGATCTTAAAATATATTTATTCTAAAATATTTTAATTATGGTTCTACACTTATACCCCTTTAATAAAGATCATTTGATTTTTTGTGGAGCACATAAGTTGGTGGGGAGCTGTCTCGAATCAATCTTGCATGCAAGTTTAGGCATTTTCAATCACACACATATATATATATATATATATATATATATATATATATATATATATATATATATATGAAATTGTTAGTGGACTATGAGATCTGGATTGAGTGTGTTGAATCATTTTCAATTTATTTGCTACATCATTTTCAAGTTAAAAGCAAATTGCTACATCATTTGTATTTTCCTATTATCTACAATTGATTGTGTTGAACCATTTTTAATTTTATTTGCTGATCATTTCAAAGCCATCAATGTTCAATTATATTTAAATACATTTATTATGGATTATGCATATGATTTTTTTTTTCCAGAACTTGGTACGGTACTACGGAGATGGGACTTTTGGGATAAGATTGGAGAATGTAAATCTTCAAGGAGGCTGATACATAATTCAATTTTGGTTTCTTTGGATGAGCAATTGGAAGATCACACCACAAATAAATTAGTGCCAATTTTAATTCATATTATACATGTCTAGGAATTCTTAAGTCAGTTTTGCATTGTGTATTGATTTGTATTTATTAATTTTTTAAGGTTATAATGTATACTTACTGTACACCACTCCTTTATTGTATAAGTCTTTTTTTAATACTTAGCCTAATATCATGATATGAACTTTTGTTCATTTAATGTAATGATTAAAGAGATTTAATTTTGATATGTTGCTTAATTTGATTATATTTTTTTATCAAGTGCATTCTAGAAAATTGATATTAATTTTTTTAAAAAATTCTAAATTTTTTCGACGGAATTTTTTTTCCGTCGAAAAATTTTACATCAGTTTTCGACGGAATCTATTTTCCGTCGAAAACCACCATAACAATTTTCGACGGAATTTCATTGATTTTCCGTCGAAAATTTTCAACGGAATTCGTTTTTCGTCGAAAACCACCACAACAATCTTCGACGGAATTTCGTTAATTTTCCGTCGAAAATTCTCCACGGAAATAAATTCCATCGAAAACTTTCCACGGATATAAATTCCGTTGAAATTTTTCCACGGAAATAAATTCCGTCGAAAAAATGGGTTATCAACGAAAGAATATTCGACAGCTTAAATTCCGTCGAAAACTTCATTTTCGACGGAATTTATACCATTTTCGACGGATTTTTTCCATCGAAAAAATGGACTTTTTTAGTAGTGCAAACTGGCCAAAACTTTAACGGTTATATTTTCTTTTTTCATTCAAATTTTTCATTCATATTTGGTATTATCACATACAACATTCACTACCATCCAAAATGCTTTGTTTTCTTTGCATGATTGAGTTTTATATTTAAGGAATTTTATATTCCCCAAGGCAACCTATATATATGTTAATGTTACTATATTAGCAGCTGCATCATTTGTAATTGTAACTGCTGATTACTGCGCAGGAAAATGGTTCTACGGCTATCTATATTTACGCTCCTTGCAGCAATATTGAGGAAGGAAAAAGTCTTTGTCATTTTATTAAAATGACATAACACTCTGTCATCTTAAGAGAGAGACAGAAATAGAAAAAACAAATTTATTAAAATTTTAAATTAAAAAAATCACTCATTTTTTCTCTTTCATTATTTTCATTTTTCTGTGTCTATCTCTATTTTAAAATTGATATAACTTATGTTATTTAAAATGACAAACACCAAACCCATCGAGGAATACTTAATCAACAAAAATTTATGCTGTCTACATCAGTCACTTTATTTTTTATTCTTCTATAAAAAATAGGATTTGGCTCTTCTTCTAAAGCAAGTCCTCATTTTTTTGAAACAAAAAGAAGATATTTTAACTATTAATAAAAAAATTATATTTCCAACTTTTTTTTTAATTAATATCATATGTACATGCATAATAATCTTCGAATTTATTATAATTCACTCTTTTAATGGAACATTGACTCTAAAGGATGTTGGTCAATTTTTTATCTGACACCTACTTCTTGTCTTGTTTGCTTCATTAGAAATATTTGGTAGGATAAATAGATCCTGGGTCATGACAGTTCCCCTGCTTATCTTATTCTTTTAAATTAGAGTAAAGCACATTTTGTTCCCTAATAAAAATACAATCTTCACTTTAATCTCTTATAAAAAAATTAATCCCGAAGTCTCTAAGAAATTCAAAATGGATTCATTTTAGTCATTTTGAGGGATTAATGTGAGTCTTTTTTGAATTTGTGAGGGACCATAATTTTAACTAAATGAATCCACTTTGAATTTTTTAGAAACCTAAGGAGTATTTTTTTTGTTTGTAAAAGACTAAAGTAGGGGCGTATTTTTTTTTTAGCCACACAAAATGAATTTTACTCTTTAAATTATTGAGGCTTCCTCAAAAATTTAGATCTAGTTTTACCATTGCGCATATACACTTTTTACACACCACTAAAATACTACATAGATGTTATCAAAAAAAAAAAAAAATACTAC
>JAVKPL010014996.1:0-95575 GCA_032173675.1 Gastrolobium villosum | reverse complement strand
TTGAAAGTTATGCATGAAACAGTGTGATAAGGTGGAGCTGTTGCAAAACAAACTTTGCCAACAACCTCCAATCTTATCCACATGAATTTAAATTCAAATTAATTTAAACATAAATTCATAAACTATCATATAGTATATAGTTTTCATGCGCATAATTCAGCCCTATAAAGGGTCCAAATACATTGAGCAGTTGCATTCAAAATTTGAGTCAACTTACCCACTGATTCCCTCAACCACCAAATCTGAATGGAGGTTTGTTTTAAGTGATAAGATAACACTCTTATCACTTAAAAGTGATGCACCAAACAGCCTAGGGAGAGCCTCCAAAGATGCTTCTTCATCCAAGGTATATGCTCCAATAAGATCCTGTCTTATCCTTTTGTTATGAAACAACTTTTCAAAACCAATTCAAATTCGAATTCAAACACTTGAATTCAAACGTTCAAACATTCAAATTCAAAATTCAAAATTCAAAATTTCAAATTTCAAATTCAAAATTCGAATTTCAAAATTCAAATTCAAATTCAAATTTTAAAATTCAAATTTCAAATTTCAAATTTCAAATTCAAATTCTAAATTCAAATTTCAAAATTCAAATTTCAAATTCAAAATTCGAAATTCAAATATTTGATTATTAATTTAACTAATTAAATTAATTAGTAATGGCTTGGACTATCCAAGCCCATTACTAAACTCCATGCACCACCCACCCATTTAGGTGGGCTTCCAAACAGCTTCTTGGGCTAATAACATTATTAGGCCCAATACCTTTAAAGCTAGTCCATCATAACTACAAGGTGTTAGTGTGTGACCCATTAGGTCCAACTTAGCTACTGACATAACTGGGCTTGGGCCCAACAAGCCCACAACCCAATTAATGACAACACAGAGCACTAGCAATGCTTTGTTGCCCCAGAACTAGTCAGATTAATGACTTGATCATCCTATTGCACATATTTGGTTATCGTATGTATTTCCCTTCGTCTCGGTTATCTTCCCATTAACCTAGGGTAAGGAAATGTATCAACCCCTGCGGTTTAGGGTAAGCTTTATTCGAAATAGGGAATCTTCAATTTACTGACTCTAAAGGCAGATCATCTCATGATCTCTTTTACTATGCATAGATTCCCGAGTCCCTGTAAATGTCATCCCGATTTCTCCGGTTTACAGATAACCTAATCTCTCACAGAGATTTGACGAATTCCTTCAGCTTATTACCCTAGCCCTGTGCCCTTTAAGGACACGCCCAACAGTATACCTATGAGTCTCCATGTTTCAGGCAGACGAGGTATACAATCAAAACATGCCTTCAAGAACACAGTCTAGGTAATAACTTCTGGTCTAAGGAAAGACACACCCAAACATAAAGAGATTACTCTAATGACACTATCTGTGAGATTTCCTCATAGAGTCTCTTTTTGGGTCTGTTCAGTGCGAGCTATACTCTTATAGGTCCACCCACGACTTTAGCTAAGATATCTCCATATCTGCAGCTCATGAGGTCTTTACCTTGTATCCATATACAAGTAGATAAGTCGTACTAGTCTTTACTCGAGATCACTGATCCCCAAACTCAGTGTCTCTAGACTAGGAACATATAATTAGGAATAGACATGCAATATCCTTGAATCCTCATGATCGTGATCTCATCACAGATACTCAAGAGATACATGTTATATTCCAAGGGGTTTATCCAGTTCATTCATATAATATTAACAGTAATATCGAGACACAATATGAAACTGAATAAATAGTGCTTACATTTATTTGCGACAAATAAAGTTCTACATCTAGTGTCCTTTATTTAATCAAAAGATTGTCTCTAGGACACCCATATGCTAACAGAATCTTCCTGGTGCCTCTCCCATGGTTGAGACGACTCCATGGAAAAACCCAACTGGAACTCCTCATGAGCCCTATCCAGTGGAAGTCCCACGATTTGGATCGTCCTGGTACCGCTCCCAGAGTCGGCCCCACGGCAAAACCCGACCGGAATCCCCAGCGGAATATCCAGCGGACATCCAACGTCTGGATCATCCTGGTACCGTTCCCAGAGTCGGTCCCACGGCAAAACCCGTCCGGAATCCCCAGCGGAAGTCCAAACCAACACACATCTACTGGCCAGAGATCAAACAATTCACACACAACATGCTCCAAGCATGTCACACAATCAAGCAATAATGCATGAAAACACATAATCACACAATGTCCAATGACACAAAATCCAACCACAACCCTCCACTAGGTGTGGTGGAGCACACAAGGGACTAAACCCAAGTTCCAAAGGTTACCTCAACACCGAGCCAATGCTCCATACGTAAGCTCCAAGCTTAATCCGCTCCCATAGCGTCCAAGAGAGGCAACCTATATTGATCAACAACAATGATCCACCATCAATCACATATAGTCAATTATCTTCACAATAATGCTAACCAACATAACCACTTAAGCCTAAGGCTATTTTTCCATACCACACTATACCATCATCCATTTAAACATCATTTTCAATCATTCAACCTCAACTAAACCATTTTTACATCTTTTTTCCTTACTTTTCTTTATAATTCGAATTCTTCAAGAAGTATGCCCCAAGGCTTTTCAATTCAATCTAACACTTTCATTCATCATATAATCATATTAAAACATCATGCAACAACCCTCCACACAACCTCACACAATTCAACCTCACCATTACATGACCTTCAAATTTTCTAAGTTATAAAATCATCTTTTTCACCTAAAATTTTCATGGCATTTCTAGCTCCAACACATCATTCTAAGACATTATCATCTAATGCATATTTTCCATTTGAGCTCCCTAACCATACAAATCAACAAAATCCCACTTAGGGTTCATAAATCAAATCCACAAATTAAGCCATTCAAATGGTGAAGAAGCTTACCCAAATTCAAGGCATAAGGCTCAGCCACATCATAGCAAACCATTGGAGCTCCAAACAACCCATGAACACAAATCTACAACACTTGGCCGCGGGTTTGGGGAGGGTTTTTCTCAAAATATGGTGGGTTTCATGGTTTAATACTACTACCAATGGCTTTAGAAGGTGATTTGCATCAAGTTTCAAGCCAAAGATCACTTGATTTGGTTGAGAAATGAGCAAGCTACGAGAAAAGGAATTTTTGGAGCTTTTGGCCATGGAGGGGCTGCATCTCACGGGAAGAAGAAAAAGGGAAGAGAGAGAAAGTGTGAGGAAAATGTGACTTTCAAGTCACTTAAGTCATAGGTGGGTCCCACACGTATTTTAACTTTAATTCATCACCTAATTCCGATCACAAATTCATAACCTACGTATTTTTCTGGTTCATTTCATATTTTTATTTACTCAAAACACTCATAAAAATTTCACCCTTATCGGTACAATTATACTGCAGTATTTTTACACTGGGAAAATCACTATTCATCAAAATTTTCAAAACTTACCTATCCACTCAATTTTTCGTCCTGAATCCATATTCGGCATTATTTTTGTCATTTGAGATCCCCAACTCCATTTTTCATGCCTCGGTTTACGTTTCTGGCAATTTACCATTTTGCCCTTGGTACACATTTTGACCCCAATTTCAGGATTTTCACTAATCCTTCCTTTTTAACCCACATTTTATCAAATAAATTCACCTTTGAATTTACGAGGTGTTATACTGTTGAAGGACGAAGTTTTTTTGGTCAACCACAATCGATTTGCAAGTGAGATAAAAGAAGCATCAGGTAACCAATCCTATTTTCTGAGTTTGTTTAATCCTCTGGTAATGAGTTGATTTCTCCATAGTTGGGTTGTGGTTGAAAATTATTTTTTATTTTTTTTTTGGATATTTGTGTTTTTTTATACTCCCCTATTCATGTGAAGCTTTTGCTCTGCTCATCATAGACCCAACACATCTTCGACTCACGTGGGAAAAAGTAAAACATTGTGCTTCTCTGCTCATTACACTTGATGCTATTGAGAAAAAAATAACAAATAAACTACCCAAATAATGATCTATTGTGATTAGTGTGTAGTGATAAACCCCTGGTTCATTAGGTTTTTCAGCACAAATTAGGATTAATTTGTATGAATAATTGGTTGAATAAGGAGGTTAATGTCTTAATATTTCCTGAATTACAAGTTCTGAGAGCTTTGTGAAAATCTACATTGTCTTGTAGGGAAAGGAAGCCCAAAAAGCATCAAAAGAAGGAAGAAGATTCTGGAGGAGAAAATTGCTCAAGTGTTGAGCGCTAAAACGGCCACACTGACCGTTTTAGCGCGCTGTTGCAGTTTGAAGAAGGAAGTTACTGGTGCTGAGCGCTAAAATGTCCACACGGACCGTTTTAGCGCGCTGCTGCAAATCAGGATTGGAAGCCTCTGGAGCTCAGCACTAAAACGCTTACACTGAGTGTTTTAGCGCTCTAATGTGCAATTCCTCTCTGTTCTGAAACGCTAAAACGTTCGAATCAAGCGTTTTAGCGTTGAAGTCAGTTGAAAGCAGTTGGGAGGTTATCAGCCATGGACGCTAAAACGCTCATTCAGAACGTTTTAGCGCCCAAGTCAGTTGAAAGCAGTTAGTCACGCATCAAGCCGGACGCTAAAACGCCCAGTTATGACCGTTTTAGCGTCAACATTATTTTTCAGCAGATTTGTAACACTATAAAAGGAAAAAGGGCTGAGAAAAATAAAGACCACTATAGGCTAGATAGTTTTTCTCTCTCTCATTGTCCACTCTCCTCTCATATCATATCTTAGGATCTGAATTCTTTTCTTTTTAAACAATAATTCTTAGGAGTAGTGTAGCATTGCAATTGAAGATTGAAGATTCACTACCATGACAATGGAGTTTGTTATTTCTTCTTCTCTTGTATTTAATTTTATTATGTCTAAGTAGAGTCCTTTGTAGTCTGATTCAATGGAACTCAAGTGTGTATTTATGAATAATTAATGTAAAGTTATGTTTTCCTATTATGTGACTTGTATGAAGTTGTCTTGATCAATCATTCTTGTTTATGAAATGATGTAGAACAGACATGTTTGCATTGTTTTAAAGTTGACAACTTCATCATTAGTATTATAGTAGTCAAGACATTGATGCTATAATATTAATGTAATCTTAAGACCTTAGTAATTAATGCAAATATTATGAAAGGAATCACCAAGACATTGGGGTTTCTAATTAATGTACCCATCAAGGTAGTAAGACATTACATCTTGATGATAAGTAAAAGGTTGATTAACATCACATGATAGAAAAGTCATGATGGAGATTGATTCATTCATAAATTCATACTTGAGGGAAATTGATATCTGACTACTGTTTTTAAATTATATTCATATCTTTGTGTTTTAAACTTATCTTATTTTATGCAATTACATTTCTAGTGACAAGAAACTCGTGCAAATCAAATCTTTTTGGTTGACTCAAATCAATAATAAGTGGATAATCAGTGTTTGACACAATTCCTCGTGGGAACGATCTTTACTTATCATTTTTATTACTTGTATGACTAGTGCACTTGCTAATTGGACAACAGGTTTTTGGCGCCGTTGCCGGGGAATTGATGTTCAACATTGATGAACACCATCAGTTGTTGAGATTGAGTCTTTTAATTTTCAGCATTTTTGATTTTTTTGTTGTATGAATCTTGGTGCTATTGTAATTCTGGTGTATGCAAGGAAATTTTGATCAAAACTCTTTGTTGTTTGATCCAGAATTAGAAAGGACACTTAGAAGGAGAAGAAGGGCAGCCAGAAGAAGGCAGCAATTGTTAGACAGTGGTGAAACAAGTGCTACAGTACAGGCAGAAAGTATGGCAGAAAATCATATGCAACAACCACAAAGGACATTGGGGGATTACATGACTCCTGCTGTCATTCCACCTATTGGAAGTGTGGTTAGACCTACTGTGGAGCCAAATAATTTTGAATTGAAGCCTGCATTGGTGCAGTTGTTGCAAAAGGAGCAGTTTGCTGGAACAAGTGCAGAAGATCCATATCTGCACATTGAAAATTTCTTATTGTTGAGTGATACTGTGAAGATTAATGGTGTGACAAGAGATGCTATTCTGTTGAGGTTATTCACTCATTCACTGAAGGATGATGCCAGAAGGTGGTTGCAGTCATTGCCACAAGGAAGCATTACTACTTGGGATGATTTGCAAACCAAGTTTCTAGCCAAATTTTTCTCAGAATCTAAGAGAGCAAAGTTTAAGGATGAGATTACAGGCTTTAAGCAAAAAGAGTCAGAATCTATTTATGAGGCCTGGGAAAGGTTCAAGACACTATTGAGGAAATGTCCCCAACATAGAATAGAAGTGTGGAATCAAGCAGCAATCTTCCTGCAGGGAATGACTACCAACACTAGAACATTGGTGAATGCCACTGCTGGTGGGTCATTGACAACCAAAACTCCTGAGGAGGCACTTGATATTTTTGAATCTTTGGCATCTCATGAATTTGACAATGCTCCAGTGGCTGAGAGAAGAACAGGAATCATTAAGTTGGATGGGTATGATGCCTTGTTAGCCAAAAATGATCAACTGATGCAGACTCAGAAAGAGCAACAGCAGCAATTGGATGCTCTCACTAAGCAATTATCCAATCAAAAGGTTGCTTCAGTGGACACCAATTCTGTGTGTGCAATCTGTGGAAAAAGTCATGTGACAGAAGATTGTGATTATGGGGGATCAACAGAACAAGCTGAAGTCAATGGAGTGTGGTATGATCAGAGGAACCCTAACACTCAGGGGCAAAATTTATATGTGCCACCATGGAAGAACAGAAATCAACACCCTGGGTTCAGTTACAGTTCCAACCATCAGTTAAATCCTCCTCCACCACATACACAACAATTAGGAGATTCTTCAGCATGGGAGAAGGCCTTTGCCCAGTTGTCCAAAACTACTCAGGATTTTATTCAAGGATCCAATTCTTTCAGGGAAGAAACATCTGCATTCATGCAAGAGACTAAAACCTCATTCAGGAATCAAGAAGCATCCATTAGGAATTTGGAGACATAGATTGGTCAGATTTCAAGACAGATATCTGAAAGATCACAGGGCAAGTTTCCTGGTGATACCATGGTGAATCCAAAGGAGCATTGTAAAGCTATTACCACAAGAAGTGGACTGGTGCTTCAGCCTGTTCAAAAGAAGATGGAGGATAAGAAGAATGAAGAGGAAGTCATTGTAGAGGATGTAGTAGAAGAGGATGAACAAGAAGTAGTGAAGTAAGATAAGGAGAAAAATAAGGCAGTAGTTGAAAATAATTCTTCACCCAAGAAGATGATGAAGTGGGAGAAAAAGAAAATGGTTGATAAACAAGATCAGCCCATTAACTTGTCTCCCTATGCCAAGATTCCTTATCCCCAAAGGTTGAAGCAAGAAATCCAGAAACAGCATTATGCAAGATTTCTGGACATTTTTAAGAAGTTACAGATTAACATTCCATTTGTTCAAGCCTTGGAGAACATGCCTCACTATGCAAAGTTCATGAAAGATATTCTGTCAAAGAAGAGGAAATTGAAGGATGGTGAGACAGTAGCTTTAATAGAAGAATGTAGTGCCCTTATCAAGAGACCAGAAGGTGTGGTTGAAGATGTGTTGGTTAAGGTTGATAAGTTCATATTTCCAGTAGAAAGCCCTCTACTTCTAGGGAGGCCATTCTTTGCAACTGCTAGATCCTTCTTGATTGATGTTGAACAAGGAAAGCTTATGCTAAGGGTGAATGAAGAGACAGTAACCATTGATGTGTTTGAAGCAATTAAACATCCTGTAGATGTTGAGGATTGTTTCAGGATTGATATCATCCAGGAGGTTGTAGATGAAGTAACAGGGGAAGAGAATCTGTTACCGGAGGATGACCAATGTAGAGAAGAAAACAATGGGGAAGATTTTCAGGAGGAACTAGTAGTTGAAGAGCTTGAACAGAAGGTAGATGATATTCCTAAGGGAGCACCTAAGGTAGAGTTAAAAGAATTACCATCAAATCTGAAATATGTGTTCCTAGGGGATGATCAAACATATCCAGCCATCATTAATGCATCCTTATCTGAGAGGGAGGACATGAAGTTGGTGGAGGTTCTTAAGAAGAACAAGACAGCCATGGGTTGGTCATTTTCTGATCTTAAGGGCATCAACCCTTCATTCTGCACGCACAAGATATTGATGGAGGAGGAAGTCAAACCAGTAAGGCAACCACAGAGGAGACTTAATCCGACTTTGAAAGAGGTGGTGAGGAAGGAAGTGGTGAAGTTACTTGATGCTGGAATGATTTATCCTATTTCAGACAGTGCTTGGGTGAGTCCAGTTTAAACAGTACCCAAGAAAGGAGGGATGACTGTGGTAAAAAATGAGAATAATGAACTGATTCCTTCAAGGACAGTAACTGGCTGGAGGATGTGTGTTGACTACCGGAGACTAAACAAAGCAACAAGGAAGGATCATTTTCCTATTCCATTCTTGGACCAAATGTTGGAGAGATTAGCAGGACATGCTTTCTACTATTTTCTGGACGGATACTCAGGGTATAATCAGATAGCTATGGCTCCAGAAGACCAGGAGAAGACTGCATTTACTTGCCCCTATGGAATCTTTGCATACCGGAGAATGCCTTTTGGTTTGTGCAATGCACCGGTAACATTTCAAAGGTGCATGCTTTCCATATTCTCGGGTATGGCAGAAAGATGTATTGAGATATTCATGGATGGTTTCTCTGTTTTTGGTCCTACATTTGATGCATGCTTAGAAAACTTAGACAGTGTTTTGAAAAGATGCCAAGATTGTAATCTTGTGCTTAATTGGGAGAAATGTCACTTCATGGTGACGGAGGGTATTGTTTTAGGACACAAAGTGTCCAGCAGAGGCATTGAAGTAGACAAAGCCAAAATTTCTGTCATTGAAAAACTACCTCCTCCCATACATGTGAAAGGTGTTAGAAGTTTTCTAGGACATGCAGGTTTTTACCGCCGTTTTATAAAAGATTTTTCCAAAATAGCAAAACCATTGTGCAAGCTTTTAGCAAAAGATCAAGAATTCCTATTTACTGATGATTGCTTGCATGCATTTAATGTGTTGAAGGACAAATTAATTACTGCACCCATAATCATGGCACCTGATTTTTCATTACCTTTTGAACTTATGTGTGATGCCAGTGATTTTGCTGTGGGAGTAGTACTAGGTCAAAGGAAAGATAAATTATTGCATGTTATATACTATGCCAGTAAAATTCTGAATGAAGCACAAAAAAACTATGCAACAACAGAAAAGGAATTATTGGCTATAGTATATGCATTTGATAAATTCCGGTCATATCTGCTAGGGTCCAAAGTTATTGTTTATACTGACCATGCAGCATTGAAGTACTTGTTAGCCAAACAGGATGCCAAACCAAGGTTGCTCCGGTGGATGCTACTTCTGCTAGAATTTGAAGTAGAGATAAGGGACAAGAAAGGAGTGGAGAACTTGGTTGCTGATCATCTATCGAGGATCACTATGACAGATTTACATGAAGGTCCAGAGGTAGTGATTAGAGAGGAGTTTCCTGATGAACAAGTGCTGGCCATTAGTACTGTTGCACAGATGGTGCATAATAAAGTTTTGTCTGTTGACACTCCACCATGGTTTGCTGATTTTGCCAATTTTAGAGCTGCCGGAGCCATGCCAAAGGATTTCACTTATCAGCAGAGAAAAAAGTTTTTACATGATGTGAAAAGATACATCTGGGATGAACCATATCTCTTTTATAGATGTTCTGATGGAGTCATAAGGAGATGTATTCCAGAGGAAGAGTAGAAGGGGGTTTTATGGCACTGCCATGGTTCAGCTTATGGTGGTCACTTTGCAGGAGAAAGGACTGCAGCCAAAGTTTTGATGAGTGGTTTTTACTGGCCTACATTGTATAAGGATGCCAGGAAATATGTGGAGGCATGTGACAATTGCCAAAGAACCGGGAACATCTCCAGAAGGCACGAAATGCCTTTAAACAACATTCTGGAGGTGGAAGTTTTTGATGTTTGGGGTATGGATTTTATGGGACCTTTTCCATCATCCTACTCTAACAAGTATATCCTGGTGGCAGTTGACTATGTCTCTAAATGGGTAGAAGCCATAGCCACTCCAACAAATGATTCAAGGGTTGTGATTGCCTTTATGAGGAAGAACATATTTGCCAGATTTGGAATTCCAAGAGCCATGATCACTGATGGGGGCACTCATTTTGATAACAGGTGGGTTGAATATGCTCTTGCAAAATATGGGGTTAGACATAAGACAAGCACTCCATACCATCCACAAACTTGTGGTCAAGTGGAAATTTCCAACAGGGAATTGAAGAGAATATTGGAGAAAACTGTTGGGAATGCCAGGACAACATGGTCCAAAAAACTTGATGACACCTTGTGGGCTTACAGGACAGCATTTAAAACTCCAATTGGAATGTCTCCATTCCAATTGTTGTTTGGGAAAGCATGCCATCTGCCTGTTGGTTTGGAGCATAGAGCATTGTGGGCAGTTAAGTTTTTAAACTTTGATTCAAAGGCAGCAGGTGAAAAAAGGTTGCTGCAATTGGATGAATTAGATGAGTTCCGCCTGCAAGCGTATGAAAATGCCAGCCTGTACAAAGAGAAAACTAAATTATGGCATGATAGAAAGATCACACCTAGGGACTTCAAAGAAGGGGACCAGGTGTTGTTGTTCAACTCCAGATTAAGGTTATTTCCAGGCAAGTTGAGGTCTCGTTGGTCTGGACCGTTTGTGGTAAAAAGCATGAAGCCTTATGGCTCAGTTGAAATCCGTTCTCATGACTCTGGCCAAAGCTTCACTGTAAATGGTCAGAGGTTAAAACTGTACATTGGGTCTGTTGTGGATAGGCAACTGATTTCAGTTGCCTTGTTAGAGGTAAGTTAATTCATACTCGTCAGGCTCGCGACGTTAAACACGCGCTGAGTGGGAGGCAACCCACTGTACCAGGTATTTATTATTATTATTAGATTTTGTGGAAAGAAGAGAAGAGGGAATACTGAGAGAAAAGAAAATTTTTGACAAGTGCTGGCCGCTAAAACGTTCAATATGACCGTTTTAGCGTCCAGATGATTGCACTGAGTGGGAGCTCTCTGACTTGAACCGCTAAAACGTTCAAAATGAACGCTTTAGCGCTCAACAAGGAATCCGAAAGGTGAACTCTCTGACTTGTACCGCTAAAACGTTCAAATTGAACGCTTTAGCGCTCTACAAGGCTTTTGAGATCAGAGCTCTCTGACTTGGAGTGCTAAAACGTTCAAACTGAACGCTTTAGCGCTTTAGCCCTTGTGTGTGTAACTTATCTGGTCTTAGGCGCTAAAACGGTGACTTCTCAACGTTTTAGCGCCGAATAACTTAAAATTAAAATGCACGATTCTTTTCCCTCATTTCTTCTATTACTCTTCTTCTTCTCTCATTTTACACACACTCTATGCATACCTTTGCACACTTCACTCTCAGATTCGTTCATCTCACTACTCACAAGGTATGAACCATCTTTTATCTTTTTATAATCATGTTCTTGGAGTTAAATGTGAAGGTTGCTAGGGTTGTTAGGGTTTAATTTTTCTTATATTATTTAAATTTTATTTTATCATGATAATTCGCATGTTTATATGTTGGTGTGTTTTGTATGTTGATTGGGAGGCTGATTGCATGTTGATTCTGGGTTTGTGGGGCTGTATAATGAACCACAATGTTGAATGCTTGCACACACGCACAAGGTGTTTGCAAAAATGCCTGACTCAGAATAGTCAGGGCGCTAAAACGCTGGTTCTCAACGTTTTAGCGCTCAGACTGGGTACAACAAGATTACGGCCAGACCGCTAAAACACTCCCAGTGACCGTTTTAGCGCTCAACCACTGCATACACACACAAAGGTGTTTGTTGAAATGCCTGACTTAGAACAGTCAGGGCGCTAAAATGCTGGTTCTCAACGTTTTAGCGCTCGGACAGTGTATACCAGGATTGCGGCTAGGCCGCTAAAACGCTCCATGTGACCGTTTTAGCGCCCAGCCCCTGCTGCAAAACATGATTTTTACTTGATTCTGGGAATTAAGGGGGATGTCATTGGTGTAATGAGGGATTAGTTTGCATCATGTTCTTCATTTAAATCTGGGAATTTTATGCCATATTGTTCATTACATCACTGACTTTTCCTTTGTTGTCACAGATATGTCGGCTTCACCACCAAAGAAACAGAACAAAAAGAGGTCACGAGGGGCCAAAACTACAGCACCACCACCTCCTGCATATGATGAGCACTTCTGGCGAAGTGCCGAACATGAAGATAGGTTCAACAAGAGAACATCCCATAGGCAATTCGTCCGATAACGCCAATTCATCTTGGACCAGGATGAATATCCAGATTTCCAGTCTCAACTGAGGGGACGGGAATGGATCACTTTTGGGGAGATTTTGGTGAACGGCAGCCCGGCTATAGCCCGGGAGTTCTTTGCCAATGCTTATAATGGAGATCAAGGAGGGCAAAGGACCTTCACGAGTTGTGTAACAGCCCGTGTTAACCCGGATTGTTAACATACTATCGTATTAAGCCACGCTTAATTAAAATGCGGAATAACTTTTTCTTTAATTCAATTATGACGTCATTAAGCTTAACCAACTTGATTACTTAATCAATTTCATAAAATACTGCCTGTATGTAAACTGCAAGACGACTAACTGGAATACCTCATATATAAATAATACGTGAGTATCTAAAGCCACAGGACTACCACACGTAGCCTGGGTCAAAATCCTGATACCTTAATTACAACATCAAATAAAAGATAATAACACAACCATGTGGCATGGACAAACCCCATGCTCACCAAATAAGGCAACAATGCCCAATAACGGTCTCAACATAATAGCATAATCAGACATAAACAACAGTCAATAATCAGCATCCAGCATGACAGCAAAAATACAGATAGACTAGCTCAGCTCTGGCCTCCTGCCACCTGAGCCCTCAACATTACCTGAACCTGAAATAAGCGTCCCCAAACGTGGGGTGAGATCTCTAAGCAATAAATCTCAGTAAGACAAGGGGTCCTCAAGGATCTTCCACCCCAAGCTCACTTACATGTGTAATATAAGTTCAAAAACAGTATTTACAATATAAGTTCCAAAACTATGCGATGCAGCAATTAATCATGCCATGTGTGTTTATCAAATCTACTGGCCAGAGAAATGTAGGAATACGTATATACCTACATGAGTACAAGGAACACCGCTTGCACCTCACCCACAGCCTCACCATCTTGTATGTACTACATACTCAGGCTTACCGTATAGGTGGACACCACATGCATCTCATAAAAGCACATTGCATATAAATAGCTCAACAGCATTTCCAAAACATTAAAGCATGTAACACAGCATGCATAAACCCATCCCCATGGGACATGCTGGAACAACAAAATGGCTAAACCGAGGACACGAAAGCTTACCTTGCAAGCTAGCTATCCAAGCCAAGAGTCCAACCACTCTCAAGTCCAAAAACAGCAGTATCACAATCTGATATGGACCAATAATACATCAATATTTATGCATCACAAGCATACAACTTAAAGACTACGCCTTTCCTTTACGTTTTACGTCTTAAGGCTTCCAACAAAGCCATAAGCCCTTAATCATATGATTCTGACTTAGTTCATTAATTACAGAAGTTAAACTTCCTTAATCTAGGGTCCACAAACCCCCAATAGTTCACTGTTCACACAGCACAGCTACTGTCTGCGCAAACCCAGGATATCCGGATATCAGAAGGGACATATCCGGATATGTCATATCCGGATATCACACTGACCATATCCGGATATAACATATCCGGATACCCAGGTCCCATATCCGGATATCAATATCCGGATACCATATCCGGATATTGATATCCGGATATCTGTTCGACAAATATCCGGATATCTCACGATAGAATGCAGTTTCTGCATTTCGTGAATATCCAGTCCAAAGATCCCACTTTTAACACATGTACACGTTAAAGGATCCATTTTTACGCATATACAAGTTCACTTAGCTGTTGGTTACTTCATTTTAACTTTTTACATACCAAGACATCAACTTTAAGCATTAAACTTAAGATCAAAGGTGTAGGAAACTTACCCCAAGCTTTAAGCAGCCAACAATGGTGCTCTTGGAGCTCACAAGTCAGCTCCAATGTACAGACTTTAGGGAGGACGAAAATGGAGCAACAAGGTGAGTTCTTTCTTCACCAAGGAAGCTACTTGAAGCTTCAACACTCACACAACACCAACTCAGCCTCACCCCTCAACAAAACAGCCTTCCCAACTCAGAATGAGACCAACAATGTAGTCTCAAGGCTCACTCCCACTCTCACCAAGTATTTAAAGTGATGGAACAAGCATGAAAGGTGATAATCTAAGCCAAAGGAAGAAGAAGGAGGCAAGGGAAGCACAAAGGGTGGAGGTGCAGCAAAGGGAGCTCAATACCAGCACAAAACTCACGTAGGAGGCCAATATGGCCTAGGGTTTTGTGCAAAGTTAGTATTTATAGGGGTTTAAGCCATGACGCGCAGTATCAGCCTTAATAGCAAAGTAAAAAATCTTGATCCCAAACTTTGGAATCTAGACCCAGACATTTTTCTAAGATTTGTCATATTTTTATTTTATTTTTCGGAGCACCTTTCCGGTACGCGCTTTTCCATAGCCAGTATCAGTTCTGGCATCAGATTACGTTATTTTGACTTGAAACTTGTTTTACAAGTCCTACATAATATTCTAGTAATTATCATGCATCCGTTATAATTTTCCGGGATACTTTTCCGGTACGCATTTATACCGAGTAGCAGAACCGGTATCTGCGCTTTTCTTCCGAAAAGCGACTTTCAGCATTTTTACTCACTCAGTATAATTATTTAAGCTCAATAATAATTATTAAGGTCAATTATGGAATCATTTTCTAATTATCATAATTAATTCACTAATTACCTTAATTAGCGGTGCGGGTTCTTACATTCACCCCACCTTTTAAGGATTTTGTCCTCAAAATCAGAAACATACATGTCTCGAAAGTCGGGATACTGTCGGAGAAGCTCATCCTCTCGCTCCCACGTGCACTCCTCGGGACTACGCCCAGTCCACTGCACCTTGACCATCGGAATGATCTTGCTTCTAAGTTGTTTCTCGCCTCGATCGAGGATCTTGAGTGGTCCGACGGGAGTCTTTAGGTTCTCCCGAACCTCCACATCATCAGGTTGCACCACGTGCGAAGGATCTGCTATGTACCTCCGAAGCTGAGACACGTGAAACACGTCGTGGATGTTGGCTAGGTTCGGAGGCAAGGCGAGTCGATAGGCAACAGGTCCTACTCTACCAAGGATCTGGTAGGGCCCAATGAACCGAGGGCTCAACTTCCTCACGCCGAGTGCCCGTCCAACACCGGTGACAGGTGAAAGTTTCATAAACACGTGCTCACCCTCACTGAACTCCAGTGGTCGATGCTTGACATCATAGTAGCTTTTCTGGCGATTCTGCGCCTGCTTCAACTTTTCCCTGATCATCTGGATCTGCTGGGTAGTATCTTGGACAAAGTCCAAGCCAAATAGCTCTTTATCTCCAACCTCAGACCAGCAGGTAGGAGTCCGACACCTCCTACCATACAGCGCCTCGTAGGGTGCCATGCCCAGACTAGCATGAAAACTGTTGTTGTACGAGAATTCTACCAACGGAAGGTACCTATCCCATGCAGAGCCCTGCTCCAACGAGCAAGCTCTCAACATGTCCTCCAATGTCTGGATGGTCCGCTCAGTCTGTCCGTCAGTCTGAGGGTGATAGGCGGTACTCAATCTCAACTGCGTACCAAAAGCCTCCTGCAGCGCCTCCCAGAACCGAGATGTGAACTTCGGGTCCCTATCACTGATGATACTCTCGGGCACCCCGTGAAGCCTCACAATCTCACGGACATATAGTTTGGCCAACTGCTCTGTAGTGAAGCTCACCTTCACTGGAAGAAAATGGGCAGACTTGGTCAATCTATCCACTATGACCCAAATAGAGTCACAACCAGCCTGAGTTTTAGGCAATCCCACCACGAAGTCCATGGAAATACTCTCCTACTTCCACTGTGGAATCTCCAGAGGTTGAAGTTTACCAGACGGTTTCTGGTGCTCAATCTTTACTTTCTGACATATAAGGCATTTGGACACGTAGACCGCTATGTCCTTCTTCATGCCCGGCCACCAAAAATTTCTCTTTAAGTCCTGGTACATTTTTGTGGCACCAGGGTGGATAGTAAACCGGCCCTTATGAGCCTCTGCCATAACCTCTTCGGTCAATGGCCCTCGAGGAATAACAATTCTCATCTGGAACAGCAATAAACCATCCTCGTTCCAAGACACACCGTCCTGGTTTTTTACATAATCAAGGCACTCTCTCTGCACTTGCGCCTCTTTAATCTTCTCCATCAGCTCATTAATCACTTCTGCTGTTTCCATCTCAAGCAGTGCACCCCCAAATAAGGAGTTCACTCTCAAGTCTCTGAACTTTTCAATTACCTCGTAGTCGCTCATCATCAAGCTGGATAAGCTCATGGATTTCCGACTCAAAGCATCGGCTACCACATTAGCCTTGCCAGGGTGATACCTCAACTCAAGGTCGTAGTCCTTCAAGAACTCCATCCATCTTCGCTGTCTCATGTTCAACTCTTTCTGGTCAAACAGATATTTCAGGCTCTTGTGGTCACTGAATACAGCAAACTTCATGCCAAACAGGCAATGCCTCCAAATCTTGAAAGCAAAAACAATGGCTGCCAACTCCAAGTCGTGAGTCGGGTAGTTCTCCTCATGAGGTTTCAACTGTCTTGAAGCATAGGCAACAGCTTTCCCTTTCTGCATCAACACACAGCCTAGCCCCTTTCCAGAGGCATCGCAGTATAACTCAAACTGTTCCACAGGATCAGGAAGGACTAACACAGGAGCAGTAGTCAGTCTCTCCTTCAACTCCTGGAAGCACTCCTCACACTCATGTGTCCACACGAATGGAGTCTCCTTTCGGGTAAGGCGAGTCATCGGTAGCACCATCTTGGAGAATCCTTCTATGAACCTCCTATAGTACCCTGCCAAACCCAAGAAGCTTCTCACTTCTGTAACCGTCTTGGGCCTCTCCCAGTCCATCACGGCCTCAATCTTGTTAGGATCAACTGCAACTCCATCACCGGAAATCACATGACCCAGAAATTTCACCGCCTTGAGCCAAAACTCACATTTTGACGGCTTAGCATATAGCTTTTTCTCTTTCAACACTTGCAAAACAATCTTCAAGTGCTCAGCATGCTCCTCCTCCGTCTTGGAGTAAATTAAGATGTCGTCAATGAAGACGATCACAAACTGATCCAGGTACGGCTGGAAGATCCTGTTCATGTAGTCCATGAACACTGCGGGTGCATTTGTGAGTCCAAACGGAATCACCAAGTACTCATAATGCCCGTACCTTGAGCGAAACGCTGTCTTTGGGACATCCTCCGGCTTTACTAGTATCTGATGGTAACCGGATCGGAGATCGATCTTGGAATATACGCAAGCACCCCTGAGCTGATCCAGCAAATCATCAATGCGTGGAAGAGGATACTTGTTCTTGATTGTCACCTTGTTCAACTGTCTGTAGTCGGTGCACAACCGCATGGTCCCATCTTTCTTTTTCACAAAAATGACCGTGCTCCCCAGGGAGACACACTCGGCCGAATGAAATCTTTTGCTGAAAGCTCCTCAATATGCTTCTTCAGCTCCGCCAACTCTGGTGGCGACATCCGGTATGGAGCCAACGATATAGGCCCCACACCAGGCAATAAGTCTATGGAGAACTCTATCTCCCTCTGCGGTGGAAACTCAGGAATCTCCTCGGGAAACACCTCGAGGAATTCCCTCACCACAGGAATGCCAGTGAGATCCTCCTGTGGCCCACTCACCAAACCTCCCAACATGACATAGCCAAATGCCCCTGCTCTCAAGGCCCTCCTCGCCTGCAGGACTGAAATGAACGGTGAGGGACTGGTTGTGGACCCACCCGGAGACATCACCACTCTCTTGGCACAGCAATCAATCAATGCACAGTTTATGGACAACCAATCCATGCCCAGAATAATCTCCAGGTTGGCCATCGGCAATCCTATCAGATCTACCGAGAAGTCACGGCCATCCCACTGAAACGCTACATCGCGATGAACAGTGGAGGTCAAACATTTTTCTCCGGTGGCGGTGGTCACCCGCATCGGTGGAGAAAGCACATCACTGGGCAACTCAAGCCCCACAGCAATAGGGGTAGCAACAAAAGAATGCGTTGCCCCGGAATCAAACAATACATCAACAGCTGAACCACCAATGGTAACAGTACCTCTGACCAGGTTCGGAGCTCTGTCCGACTGCTGACGATCCAAAGTATACACACGCCCCATAGTAGGTGGCACGGCTGGTGCCCCAGTAGGAACCATCTGGAATGGCACAGCCTGCACTGCAGCAACTCTCGCTGTCGGGCAATCTCTGGAGTAGTGGCCCTCCTTGCCACACTGGAAGCATATCAACTGTCCGGTAGAACACGGCCCAAAATGTGACTTCCCGCATCCCGAGCATCTGGGAGCAGGAGGTCTAGCTGCGTTCCCCTGAGTAGAAGTCTTTTTAAACTGGTTTGGCGCTTGCTTAGCCGCCAACTGTTTGCCCTTGCCCTTGTTTGCAAACTTCCTGTTCCTCCAGGGAGCGGAACCACCAGTACCCTGTGGCACCTCAATCTTGGTCTTCTTGGCCTTACTCGTGCTGTAGAAGTCCTCAATATCACGACACTGCTGGACCAGTGTCCCAAAATCTCTGGAAGCAGACCCAGCTAAGTAACCAGCAATATCCTCACTAAGTCCCCTGCGGAACTTAGCAGCCAAGAATGTAGGAGTAGGCCTCGCCATCCTGAAGTGTGAAAACTTCACCAGCTCATTAAACTTGGCCAGGTACTCGTCAACTGACAATGAGCCCTGAACCAAACGGTCAAACTCCCCTTGCTTCCTCTCCTGTGCATCATACGGGAAATACTGACCCAGAAAACACTCCTCGAAGAACGGCCACGTCATCACACGGCCCTGCATCTCATAGACGTGAGAAATGTTGGTCCACCACTCATGGGCCTCGCCCTCCAGCATATAAGTGGCAAACATCAGCTTCTGCGGATCGGTACACTGCATGATCCGGAAGATCTTGTCCAACGCCTGTAACCATCTGGCAGCAGCAATGGGATCATAAGATCCGTCGAAAGAAGGTGGCTTATGCTTGCGGAAAGCATTCAGCCGGCGATCGATCTCGTCACGATCCTCAGCAAATACGGGTATGGTCTGCAAAGCCCCCGTCAAATGACTGCCCTCACCCATCTGACTCTGGGTGTCCTCCTGTTGACTAGGCGGAGGTGGAGGCGGGGCGGCGGTGGAGGTGGTGGAGGACACTGGCCAGCAGCAGGACCAGCCCTCAACTCCTCCAACATGACCCTCATCATAGTCATGTTGGCCATCCGGTTCTCCTCCAGAACCTCAGCCGTGGCTCGCCGGTTCGCCTCTCTGATGGCGTCCAGCATCGCCTGGTTTGCCAACCTCGTGGCCTCCTGGTCGGCTAGTCGGGTCGCCTACATCTCAGCTAATGCATCCAGGATAGGATCCGATTGATCCTCGCTCGTACTAGGGTTCCTCCTCGGTGGCACCATGACTCTGCACAAGTTACACAAAGAACGAGTTGATCAGGCTCACGCCATGTGGTCACATATGCATTATCATAATACACACCAATCAGAGAGAACGCAAAGTAGACACGCAACGAAACATCCTAAGTTATTGCAATACATACAGGCTTTTCCCTAGAAAGTGCTCTGATACCATAAAATGTAACAGCCCGTGTTAACCCGGATACTTTGTTGGTACACTTATTTTGTTGGTTATTTTGTAACCTGTTACTGTATATTGAGATTTCACTGTTTGTAGATTCACATTTCTGATAGTACTGATGATATTAACTGTATGTGAATGTGTTTCAGTGATCCACGGCTGTTTTAGATTTAAATTAGTTGCTGGGGACAGCAACGTTTAAATCTGGGAATTGTGGGTGTGATGTGATTGAATGGCAAGTGAATACTACATGGAGAGGTCACACGAGTGGATGAGCCAAAACAGGGAACATCTCAATCTCTTTTCTTTAAGTTTTTCTTTAGTTTTTCTTAGTATGAGTAATTTTTAGCGTAGTTAGATGTTAGTGTAGTCTAGAATCTAGAATTAGGATAAAAACTTTTCGTTTCTTTTATGAAATTTCATGAGGATTTGATTGATTAGAGTTTTAGATGATTGATCAAATTAAGGATACAATCTTATGCCTTGCATGTTGAGAAATGAAATGTTTGCATGATTCATTCAATGTGTAAGAGTAGAGAGATTAGTTGTGATGAGAGGAAGTCAAGCATGCACTCTGAACTGCGAGGAAATTGAGCCTATATAGAAATTTTTGTTCAGAGAGCATTTCACTGCATGAGTAACTCTAGAACTTGCCTTGTTTCTTGTTTAAAATGGTTAATGATGCATAAGGTAGAGGAATTTTTTTTCTTGGACCAGAAAGTTAAATAGTCAAACCTTAAGTTCCTGTTGCATGAACCTTTGAGCCTAATCTGTTGTTAATGTACTCTCACATCCATTCCTTTAGACTGAAAAGTTCAGATAAGTGATAAGGGGTGGAGTGTTTTGTGGGAAGTAAGGTATCTTTGCAATAAATGAATGAAAGAGATGTTTGAAACATGAGAAAAAAAAAGGGTTGTAGAACACAAAGTGTTTAAGTTTTTGGAGGAGGTAAAGTGAAATGGTAAAAGACACAAAGTGTCTGAAAGAAAAAGGACAGAAAGAAAATTTTTGTAAAAGACACAAAGTGTCTGGAAGAAAAGGAGGAAGAAAGTCAAAGAATGAAAAGGAAGAAAGATTGGGGAATTAGGAAGGAAATGACATATAATGTGATTCCCCCTTATCTAAATCTGATTCATTTGATCTGAACTTTTCCTGCCACAAAAAGCCTTATCTCTAGTCAAGCCATACACCAAGCCTCATTGCCAACCATGTTAAGACCTTTTTGATTTACCTTATAGAACATTTATGCCATGAATAATGAGAATAGGGGCAAGCCTATGGAAGTTTGAGTGCAGTGAAGAATGAGTGACATATTAATCCCTAAACACTAGTATGCATGAGAGTTAAATTCTCACAATTTTTGAGAATATCCTAGTGAGTGGGTGTGTTGTTTGGAAGTCTCTATATGTCATTTGTACTAATCTGTTGAAAAGCATATAGGATGTTGTGCAAGTCATGAGAAACAAAAGATTGCATGGTTGTAAGTTGTATCAATGTGATCCCTTGTTGAATTCAGTCTATCCTCATGAGTTTCATTTGTAAGAATCTGGAATCCCTCTTTGTTGCAAGTGCATTACTGAGGACAGTAATGTCCAAATCTGGGAATTTTGATAAACCCCTGGTTCATCAGGTTTTTCAGCACAAATTAGGATTAATTTGTATGAATAATTGGTTGAATAAGGAGGTTAATGTCTTAATATTTCCTGAATTACAAGTTCTGAGAGCTTTGTGAAAATCTACATTGTCTTGCAGGGAAAGGAAGCGCAAAAAGCATCAAAAGAAGGAAGAAGATTCTGGAGGAGAAAATTGCCTATGTGTTGAGCGCTAAAACGGCCACACTGACCGTTTTAGCGCGCTGCTGCAGTTTGAAGAAGGAAGTTACTGGTGCTGAGCGCTAAAAAGTCCACACAGACCGTTTTAGCGCGCTGTTGCAAATCAGGATTGAAAGCCTCTGGAGCTCAGCGCTAAAACGCTTACACTGAGCGTTTTAGCGCTCTAATGTGCAATTCCTCTCTGTTCTGAAACGCTAAAACGTTCGAATCAAGCGTTTTAGCGTTGAAGTCAGTTGAAAGCAGTTGGGAGGTTATCAGCCATGGACGCTAAAACGCTCATTCAGACCGTTTTAGCGCCCAAGTCAGTTGAAAGCAGTTAGTCACGCATCAAGCCGGATGCTAAAACGCCCAGTTATGACCGTTTTAGCGTTCGCATTATTTTTCAGCAGATTTGTAACACTATAAAAGGAAAAAGGGCTGAGAAAAATACAGACCACTATAGGCTATATAGTTTTTCTCTCTCTCATTGTCCACTCTCCTCTCATATCAGATCTTAGGATTTGAATTCTTTTCTTTTTAAAACAATAATTCTTAGGAGTAGTGTAGCATTGCAATTGAAGATTGAAGATTCACTACCATGACAATGGAGTTTGTTCTTTCTTCTTCTCTTGTATTTAATTTCATTATGTCTGAGTAGAGTCCTTTGTAGTCTGATCCAATGGAACTCAAGTGTGTATTTATGAATAATTAATCTGAAGTTATGTTTTCCTATTATGTGACTTGTATGAAGTTGTCTTGATCAATCATTCTTGTTTATGAAATGATGTAGAACAGACATGTTTGCATTGTTTTAAAGTTGACAACTTCATCATTAGTATTATAGTAGTCAAGACATTGATGCTATAATATTAATGTAATCTTAAGACCTTAGTAATTAATGCAAATATTATGAAAGGAATCACCAAGACATTGGGGTTTCTGATTAATGTACCCATCAAGGTAGTAAGACATTACATCTTGATGATAAGTAAAAGGTTGATTAACATCACATGATAGAAAAGTCATGATGGAAATTGATTCATTCATAAATTCATACTTGAGGGAAATTGATATCTGACTACTATTTTTAAATTATATTCATATCTTTGTGTTTTAAACTTATCTTATTTTATGCAATTACATTTCTAGTGACAAGAAACTCATGCAAATCAAATCTTTTTGGTTGACTCAAATCAATAACAAGTGGATAATCAGTGCTTGACACAATTCCTCGTGGGAACGATTTTTACTTATCATTTTTATTACTTGTATGACTAGTGCACTTGCTAATTGGACAACATGTAGTTATTTGACCTTGTTGATCCTGGATGCATGTTAGAGGGTAGATGTTAGTTATGCTCATATGTTAAGTCCTTGTGGTCCCGTGGACAACTATAGCATTAGTTGACTATGATTTAACTTCGCCTTAGGTGTGAATGCATTTGTTTGATGCCTCTAATCTGCCCATGGTTTCAATGAACCATGTATTTTTAGTTGTTGTAAATTAAGCTGTCTAGGTGGAGTTTTTGTGTCATTATTAAGCCTCCTAGAGCTGGCTAGTACCCTACAATCATGACCAGTACCTTGGTTAGGACCTCATCTTTGCCAACATGGTGAAGTTGTGGAGGAAAAATAGAATTGGAATTTGATAGTACCATTAAAAAGATGGCTAATATTGGTGCAATTGCATTTACAAAAGATGTTTGATTATGGGCATAGATCCCACACCATTATAGAAATTTTTTTGTAAGGAGGTGACGAAGAAAAACAGTTTGTGGTGGCATCTTTATTGAGTAAATGTTAAGACAGTGAGTGTTACACTTTTTGGAGACCCCATTGTTATATGGGTGGTATTGACAACTTTTGATGTGCTTAACATTATTATGTCTGTGTCATGCAACGATTAATCTGATGTCAACTTATTTTGAAACCAGAAGTTGAGGACAGACGCATCATGAAATGGGTTTTTGGTGATGAACATTGATACACATATCAGATGTAAGGTTGAATGGTATTTAAATATGGTTACCAAGTGTGTATTTGTTAATTTAAGTATGTACATAGTCCAGTATTAGGGAAGGTGATTTGTAGTTACAGTGAATTATACATGTTCATAATCCATATATTTGTGTTTTGTGAAGCTGGACAGGTGCCCTGTATGGTGATCCTTTTCAAGTTTACGTACGTGGTAGGATGATTGAAGTTTGTGATGGAAAGGCAAAAGTTCAAAAATTGTCACATAGCTTAGGACATATGTTGTTCTCAATTACTGAATGAAAACAGATTTTGTATATATCTCTATGTCCTGAAGTGCTTCTCTGACTGAGCCATATAGGATGGGCTAATGTTTCTGTAATTTCTTTGTACCATTTCATATATAGCATGTCGAAACACTGTTGCATCAATGTAAGGGTTTTAATTATATAATGAAAGTGTTTGGATTTTATTTTTTGTTTGGGTATATCTCAGAATGTTGTTATAAAGAGGTACATCTTATTCCTAATGGTAGGCACTCTAGTTCAATCTTATGAGTCCTTCTTGCTCGTTTTAATGTCAATCAAATGCATGTCAATAAACTAGAGGCCAGCTAGTGTGCGCTCTTGCCCACTTGCACCTCTAGGGTCCCAACTTTTGAGGTATTGTCCCAGCTACCAGTGATCAAATGCCCTATAATGATAGATGAGATAGAATATAGCATATTTTCAACTTAACACCAAATAAGAGAAAATAACTATTGAAGCTGCATAGCTTGACATTGTCAGGTTCAAGTTAAGAATGATAATTAAACTGAAAGGTGATATATCATATTGTCAACAAAATTTATAACCAACATCAAAGGAGCATTAAACAGAAAGGCCACAACATCAAAGGTGATTTTAATTTCAGGAACAATACACCTTCCTCATGGTCCATTTCAGGATAAGCTACACACTGTAGTGTAGACCGTAGATCCTTAATATTATAACAGTAATGCCTTCGTAAGTTTTAACAGCTTGATTCCTTTCATGTTTTAGAGAGCACACAAGTAATTATAGTTCCTTTTTACCCAAATTTTAAGGAGCCATATCTTCAGCTACTAGTACAACTTTCTGGCAGAATGACTCATTTAGTTTGATTGGCAAGAAAGAAGCATAAACAAAACATGAATTTTATTGATTTCTTATACTGGATGAGTAATCCAAGTAATCTGTTTTCAATTATAACCAACATCAGCAAACTACAATATTCATGCTTGTATGTACACAGCCAACTTTCGGGTTGTTACTAAGAAATTAATATGGTTATATTGTTGTTCCATCTGATACATAAAAGATAAAGTGGTTTGCCATTATATTAAGAAAGGGATAACACCAATGGCATAAAAACCATAAACAATAAAGAGAGGAGTTAACAGCAAAACATAACTGTCTTTTTATATATTTGTGTTATTACACTGAAATAAGGCAGTATTATAAAGTTACAGAATTGCTCTCTCCATGCAGTCACAATGGAAAATTACAAGAAAATTGTATTGCAAGAGATGTCCACACAGTATGCACGTAGACTCCATTGGTGTAGTCTGAATATGTGATTAGCAGAAAAGTGCTATCTGTAGCCTTTTGTTCCACGGTTAGTTTGAGGTTGTATTGTCAACCCTGCAAATGGCCTGTACCGAGAGTTTATTCATGATTATGCATCCAGGATGTCATCCAAGCATTTCAGGTGACACTGCCATAAACTTCTGACCCAAACATATCCTCTTGCGTTATCATATCATCTTCATCTTCTGCAACATCCAATACGATGGTGTTAAATGATATGTCTGAAATAATACATGGATAATAGGAGTTATACACAATTGTCAAAAATGATTGATTTGCAATCATAATAACCAATATGCAAACAGAAGATGGAGACAATCATAATAACGTTAGATTTGATTTTGAATGAAAAAGTACTGGGGGTTATTTTTGTCAGATTCCTATTACTATTTCATAATCAATCAAACATCAATTCAGTAAATTTATCCAAATATTCCCAGATAAATTAAATTTTAGTCAACCAAACATAATTTTATAACTTTTCAGGAAAAAAAAAATTTCCAATCACAAATTAGTTTCCTAGTTAAAAAAAATTCCTCTCTACCAAACGCTCCGTTAAAATGATATACACTTTGTCCATTGCTAAATTAGTAAAACTAATAAATGCAATAAAATATGAGGGAGAGTGACACAACATTTTGTACACATTTTAAAACAAAAAAAAATTATCAGACTGCAAAACGAAATTTTGCCATAACATTCACACAATAATTTTTCGCTACACAATGTAGCGAATTATGTATGCAAATAATTCGTTACACAGTGTAACGAAATATGCCACATCAGGATGCTCAGAACCAAAGAATGTAATGTGTCAAAATTGTTGAAATTCGCTAGGGTAAAGAATTTATAATTAATAAATAAATATGATCAATTTTTGGTTCTGATGTGACGGAAATCAACGGTATACTGTGTAGAAATTATTTGTATGTATAATTCGTTACCCTCCCCTAAACATAAAACCTTAAAAAAAATTTATTACTGCTATGATATACACTTTGTCCATTGCTAAAATAGTAAAACTAATAAATGCAATAAAATATGAAGCTAGCTCCCTTTTTTTATTTCTTTTCTTAATATTTTTTTGGGGGGAGCAATGGTATATCTCGGGTGTATACGATAAGAATGGGAATCTATATGAAATTGAAGAAATCAGATCAAGAACAATGCACTTGAGCGAGAACGAAGGGATAGAAGACAAGACCTTCGTGGTCACCGGTGGACTCGGATTCGTAGGATCCGCTCTATGCTTAGAACTTATCCGAAGAGGTGCTGCAGAGGTACGAGCCTTTGATCTCCGCACCTCTTCTCCTTGGTCTCATGCTCTGAACGACAAGGGCGTCCGTTGCATCCAAGGTTCCATTTTCATATCCACCTTATTATTATTATTATTATTATTCATCTGACTCACTCTTAGATACTGACACTGTTACTGTCACTGATACCTAACTACAAGGGGATGTTGTGCGGAAAGAAGATGTGGAAAGGGCACTTCGTGGTGCCGATTGCGTGTTCCATCTTGCGGCGTATGGAATGTCAGGGAAAGAGATGCTTCAATTTGGTCGTGTTGATGAAGTGAACATAAATGGGACTTGTCATGTTCTTGACGCTTGCCTTGACCTTGGCATCGGAAGGCTTGTCTATTGTAGCACTTATAATGTTGTCTTTGGCGGTCAACGGATCATTAACGGAAATGAGACTTTGCCTTATTTCCCAATTGATAACCATGTCGATCCTTATGGTCGCAGTAAATCCATTGCTGAACAGTTTGTTCTCAAGAATAATAACCGCCCTTTCAAGTAATTTTTTTTTTTTTTTACATTTCATCTCATCTCACTGTTTTTATTATTGGTAACTTGCCTATGCTGGAAGTTACTAACCATTCAACTACTTCTGTATGTGATTAGCGGTAACTTGGATGTTACTAATGGAAGAGTTAGTTACCTTAATCAGCTAGGGAAGTTAGGAGGTTATAACTGTATTGTTGTTGTTGTTGATGTGTTAAGTTACTAAAAGTTAGAGCATTTGTTTGTTGCACATGTAGCAATTAGGGGTGGCAATTCGGGTTAACGCAACAAGACTAGACACGACACGATGCAAATTTAATAGAAACACAAATACACTCAACTATCAACACGATACGGATTAAAAACCGGGTCAAAATCTCTGACACAAACACAACTTGTTTATTTTGTGGGTTGACATGCAACACGACACAAAGTTTTTTCTTTTAGTTTTTGCCAATATAAACTCAACATGAGTTTGAAAATGAGTCAACTCAACGTGAGTTTGAAAATGAGTCAACTCAAACATGATTTCTCATGTCGTGTCAATTGTGGTTGTGTTGAAAATTGTCATCTCTAGTAGCAATAGCATGATAAATAGGAATGCCTGTATTGAATCAAGTAAATAATGAATCATTTAAAGAATTTCATCTCCTTTTCCTTTTCTATTATGTGAATTGTGAATCCAGGAGCTTGCTCCTAATGTTGGACCCAAATAAAACTAATTATTGTTGATAAATTTGTCATTTACAAATTGAATGATAGTCATTCTTTCTTTCCTACATATGGTTATTACTTTGAATACTGTTTTCATCTTCTCAAGGAACAAAAGCGAGAATCGTCTTTACACTTGTGCTGTTCGTCCAGCTGCAATCTATGGACCGGGTGAAGACAGGCACCTTCCAAGGATCATAACCACGGCAAGGTTGGGTTTGCTTCTGTTCAGAATTGGGGACCAAACTGTGAAGTCAGATTGGGTTTTTGTGGATAACCTTGTCCTTGCTCTTATATTGGCAAGTATGGGACTTTTGAATGACAATCCTGGCAAGGGAAAACAACCTATAGCTGCTGGCCAAGCATACTTTATATGTGATGGTAATGGTTTCTTTATTAATGTTTCTATCTATGTTGGGATTTTTTGGAACAACTGCTGAGTCTTCTTTTTATTTCCAGGTTCACCGGTTAATAGTTTTGAGTTCCTCCAACCTCTGCTCAGGAGTTTGGATTATGAAGTACCAAAGACTTCCTTATCTGTCGATCACGCTCTTATTCTTGGGAGGATTTGCTGGGGTGTATATACAATCTTATATCCATGGCTCAATCGGTGGTGGCTCCCTCAGCCATTCATCCTTCCCTCTGAAGTACACAAGGTCAGTGCTTTTCTTTCATTGTAGCTGAATAGTTGGAGACTTATATGCACTTCTCATGTTGGATGCTTGAAAAAAAAAAAACCTTGGAACATGTTGTACAGATTATCACAGCTCAACTCCATTCAAGAAAATCCTTCCTTTTCTTTATGTTAACTTTAGTCAGCCTACGTGTTTTAGACGAAGACACAGAGAGAAACTATCATGATTTGCAAATACTATATGTTAGTAACAACAATCATAACCCCATAATTGGAGAGTTTATGTAAGGCTGAAAAATAGGAGTATCAGATTGGAGAGTCAGCAACAGCTAATATGAATTAAAGCTGGAGCAAATACCAGCAAATGTCAAGGGATTATTGTGTCTGGGAATTTAACTATAAAAATGCGTGATGAGACCTACATCTCTCTGGTTGGTCATTGTTTCCATTCTCTAGTGTGTTGTTGTCTGGTGTGTTATATGTAATAAATGAATTCCTCTCTCTCCATTAAATGTTATTCTATTCAATAAAGCAATATTTTCAGAGTGAAACTCTTGAATCCTAACACTAGAGTGTGTACTTCCATACTTGTTCTTTGTCAGGTGGGGGTGACCCACTATTTTTCTTATCTTAAAGCCAAAGAGGAAATTGGTTATGTCCCTGTGGTGACCCCGCGAGAGGGGATGGCCGCAACCATATCTTACTGGCAAGAGAGGAAAAGGAAAACTCTGGATGGGCCTACAATCTACCCGTGGCTGTTTTCTATCATTGGGATGATCTCACTGTTTTGTGCTGCTTTTTTGCCTGACATTGGGATTGTGTTCCTTCTCAGAGCAATTTCTCTGTTCATCTTTCGGTCAATGTGGATGACAAGGATGGTGTTTTGTCTAGCTACACTTGCACATATCTTTGAGGCCGTTTATGCTTGGTTCCTGGCTAAAAGGGTTGATCCTGCGAATGCAAGAGGCTGGTTTTGGCAAACTTTTCTTCTTGGTTATTTTTCGTTGCGTTTTCTGTTGAAAAGGGCAAGGAAATGACTTGTACAATAGTTACATTTTGGGGAATGAATTCTCTTGCTTTCGATTGCATGATAAAATGGAAACCACCTGTATATTTGACTAACTACTCGCTAAGGTAAAGTTATCGATGACACAAGTTTTTTATTGCAGAAATAATAAAGACTGGATGAGAAGAAAATATATCAATTCTTTGTTTTTGCTTCAAAGTGTTCTTTTTCTTTCTTTCCTTTCCAAAGCTCTAGCGGCGTTTTGTAGAGGAGATATTTTTTTTTACCAAGAAAAAATTATTTTTGGAAATGTGGTGGGGATTTTTTTTACCGGGTAAGTTACGAAAAGATATTTGGTAGGTCAATTTTATTTTTATTTTTGAAAATATTGAGTTAGTTTTATGTTATGTTTAGTTGATTATAAAATTTTGATGGGAATCTGAACTGAAATGATAAAATTACCTATCATTTTGAATATTGAATCTTTTGTCAGTCATCAAATGTTCATTTTACCAAGGTATTTTCATCTCAAATTTTTATTAGTGTTTCCCACCGCATGAGTGGGATGATATTATTTTTTAGGAATGTGAAAAATAAAATGACGGGGAAAAAAATATCTTAAAATTATTTTCACTTTTACTTATATCAAACATGCGGAAAAAAACTTCCCACCTTACTTTCTCAGTATTTCAATCAACAAACTTATACCAAACACACCGTTATAAAGAACCGATATGATTGAAAAACAAAAAAACTGAAAATAGGATTCGAAAAGAATGGAGTAGAGAAATGATAAAGTATTGTTGTTCTATTTCTTTGTTTATTTTATTTTTTACTAAAACTTATTTTAATTAGAAGCAGAGTTCATGGAAGAAAAGCGATCTCAGAAAGATTTTTATCTGGATCAAATAGTCCTTTAGGAGATATGGACAAAGTATAATAATTTAGGGAAATCATTATCTCATTTTATATGAGATAACTCTCTCATGTTGTCTTACATTAAAAATTGTGTCACCATTTTTCCTTTTTTCCTTTTTTTTAATAAATGTCTTTATGTGTCTATAGAAAATTTGCAACATAAGTAGTCCGAATAATTTATGGCACAATGAGTTTCCCGACTTTTTTCTGTCTTGGTATGAAAATTTGGTAGTAGACACATTACTAGAATGGGGTGTGAATCTTTTTATATATGACTATGTCAAGCGAGAATAGCCAATCAACTGTCATAAAAAAAAATTATATCTTTCTTATAACCATTGATTTGCCCATATATAATTAAAGATCATTTCACGTAATATCGTCATCTTAAATAATTAACATCAAAAGATTTACTACCGTGAGAATGCTAGGTAAGAGTTTTGGTAAGAAGACCATAATGGTGATCCACATATTCCGAAAATACGCACGGTCGTGAGTCTAGTGTGAATTTTCCTGCATCCTTGCAAGAAAATGTGAGAAATGAAATCAGTTGTAGGAGTCCCCGAAGTATATAATGCTTATTGTTAACTCTCCTAGTTCCGAAAATTTTGGAAGTGGACACTTCAGTTTGTTGAGAATACAAAAAGCTTCATTGATCCCTCCCTCAACAACAAATATTTGCCATGTTGATATTTGTCTGGAACTAATGTATTTGATTTGATATCCTTAACAAACAGTTAAGACTTTTTTATACGGGTCCCTGAATTTTGTACAGGAGAGAATGAATTCGGTTATCGTGAAGCCTATATTCATTGTATCCAACTGTCATGAATACGGGTTGAAAAGGCTGCTTTTGATATGGAACGTATAATATCATCATTTGTCTTCAACTTGAAAAGGGACCCTTTAACACGAAAGATGTGGTCAATCTGGTCTTCAGGACAAGACAGAAAAGGGATTAGTTCTATTACCCGGACCTGGCTCAACAAGAAATGCAATCTTTATAGATAAAAGGGGGTTGAAAAGGTTGCTTTCGATATGGAAACTTGATAATATCAAGGCTGCTTTCGATATGGAAACTTGATAATAATATCATATCATTTGTTTTCAACTTGAAAAGGGACCCCGTAACACGAAAGAGGAGGTCAATCCGATCTATCTACTTTGTTTTAGATAAGCTTGGTCGGTCTTCAGGACCGGACAGAAAAGGGACTAGTGTTATTACCAAGACCTGGCTCAACAAGAAATGCAATCTCTATACATATAGGGGTTTGTGAAAAGGTTTCTTTTCGATATGGAAACTTGATAATATTATATCATTTGTTTTCAACTTGAAAAGCCCTCAACACAGATCAATCTGATCTATCTATATAGCTTCAGATAAGTCTAGCTGGTCTTCACGAACGAATTGAAAAGGGACTCTAGTTCTATTAAAATGATATAGGTGTTTGGGTTTTGTATAGGTGTTGAACTTATCTTGTGCCTTGAACTTGAAATATGCCTTCATCTTGTGCCATGAACACGTCTCTGAATAAATGACTTAAGAGGTGTTCCAACTGCCGTGAACTGGAAACATGCTCAAGTCATTCTGCTCTATTTTAGTATAATCAAAAAACATTCGACAACGTAATTTGATTATAACTTTTACATCAGGCATTTTTTAGTCACTGCAAATATCGCATAGACAACGAGGATAAGGATGACCATATAGTAAATGACAGAGAGAGATATGCGCTCGAGAAGCATAGTAAATCGGTAATCATAAATTCCTAAATCCAAATCATAACGAGGACAATAACATTGTAAATTTCAAATAGCCAACGAGGCTAATGACAGTAATGGATCCAAATCCATGGACTCCATCCATAATTCGCATAGACAACGAGGATAAGGATAAGTAACGACCATATAATAAATGACAGAGAGAGATATGCACTAGAGAAGCATAGTAAATCGGTAATCATAAATTCCTAAATCCAAATTATAACGAGGACAATGACAATAATGACAGAGAGATTGATAAGGAAACTTTAAATCCAAATTATAACCAGGACAATAACATTGTAAATTTCAAATAGCCAACGAGGATAATGACAGTAATGGATCCAAATCCATGGTAATCTCCATCCATATTTCGCATAGACAACGAGGATAAGGATAAGTAACAACCATGTAGTAAATGACAAGAGTATGCGCTCGAGAAGCATAGTAAATCAGTAATCATAAATTCCTAAATCCAAATTATAACGAGGACAATGATAATAATGACATAGAGATTGATAAGGAAACTTTAAATCCAAATTATAACGAGGACAATAACATTGTAAATTTCAAATAGCCAAGGAGGATAATGACAGTAATGGATCCAAATCCAGGGTAATCCATCCATAATTCCACAAATATTAAAAACAAAATGACAAAAGTTAATCATCCCAAAAGATTTTGATATGCGCTCGAGAGAAGCTTAAGTAAATCGGTAATCATAAATTCCTACATCCCAAATTTCAACTTATTTTTCCTACAGATTGGTCTTGTCCAGGTCATCGAAGTAAGGATGTTCCATAGCTTTCTTTGCAGAAATCCGCTTCGAAGGTTCATATTGCAACATTTTCTGAAAACCAAAGAGAGAAGAAATAAGATGAACATTGAAGTAAAATCAACACCAGCAGTACTAGAGGGAATATTAAGGGCCAACTTACTAATAATAGATCCAGTCCAAGATCCTCCAAATTTGGAACTGCAGTTGACAGTTTTTGAGGGCTCCACTGAGGGTACTCATGCCAATTCATTAGTTTACTAACCCCAGGCCACACCTCTTCATTAGGAGTACCTAATAGCCTGCACAAAGAAGGTAAAGTTATATATACTGACTCATATACAAAATGAAGCAACGGCAGGTTACATTCTTTCTAAATGTGTCACCTGAAAATATGAAGGAGTTGTTGCAACTCGGAATCTCCAGGAAAGAGTGCTTGTTTGGTGACAAGTTCAGCTACAAATGAGAATGAAAATATTAAAATGAATAATTTAACCTTTACTGACAAATACCTACACTTATGCTGTAATGGAGTGTTTCTTCCTGACTATCAAATAATAACTTTCAAGGCAAATACCTATACTTGTTTGCTGGTGGGTAAACGTAATGTTCAACATTTCTATTGTAGTTGACTTTCTGACATTCTCACATGCATGAGCATCTAATGAAAATTTGCATTGAGAGCATTCAAGCACAAAGTCTGAGACGTTTTTCTATTATGTTCTGTCTAGTTCAACATTTCTATTGTAGTTGACTTTCTGACATTCTCACATGCATGAGAGCATCTAATGAAAAATTGCATTGAGAGCATTCAAGCACAAAGTCTGAGACGTTTTTCTATTATGTTCTGTCTAGTTCTTTCTTGGAACAACACAGTATTGAAGAAATATTCCGAAGCCTAAGTTTGAAAGAGATGTTAGAACTAAAGGCTCAATTGCTATCGGGACAGAATTGAATTATTGAAAGGCTCATTTGCATGACTCTTAACTCCTAAAGGCTCATTTGCTTACAATTAAGTCTTTAATTTGCAGAGGTTGAAGGTGAGAGAGAAGAACTCATGACGACTCTTAACTCCAAATATCAACCTACCTTAGGGGGGCATTCCTTATAGCCACAGTAAGGCAGCGTTTTTTTACCCCCTTGCGCATACTAATAATTCATTTTTTACTCCAAATACAAAGTGTTTCCAGACACACAATAGGAAAATATAGCACTTGATTCAACAAGATTCTTACCAAATATACAGCCAACAGACCACACATCCACCGCCATTGAGTAATGTGTAGCTCCCAAAAGAACTTCAGGTGCTCTGTACCACAGGGTTAGTATCTGAAAAAAGGGACACGGACACAACACAAATTAATGTTAATGACATACAAAGGTATAAAGACACAGGAAAACTAGGGAACAAAAAGGCTTATCTATGTTTTTACCTCGTGAGTGTATTTCTTAATGGGCACAGTAAATGCTCGAGCAAGTCCAAGATCAGCTATTTTAAGCATCATTGTTTTTCGATCCATCAAGAGATTGTGAGGCTTCAAGTCCCTTGATAAAGATCAAATCTTGAGTAGATAAGTTTCCAGTTGAATGAAGTATGACTACAATGTTTATGTGAGAGAGAAATGCAAAAATTTGGTATAGACACTTTATGAAAATACAAAATTTACACCAAGTCAGATTTTTCTGTTAACAAGGCTATATAATGACGATCCACACAATTGTGGAAATCGCTCATGGCTGTCAGTCTGGTGTGATTTTTCTTACATACTTGTATCATATGCGAGAAATGAATGTTTATACTCGTGAAAAATCAAGCATTCTTGCATCAATTGTAAGAGTCCCCTGAAGTTTAAGCTTTTTGTCAGAGCAAATCTCCCATGTATGTTAGGAAAATCTTGGAAGTGGGGACTTTAGTTGATGAGAATACAAAAATCTCATTGGTCCCTCAAAACAACAAATACACAATATATGTGTAGAACTAAAGTATTTAATACCTAAAAAATATGACTGACATTTGTGGTTATCAGGAACTACCTTGGGATATTTCCAAGCAAATCTTTACTAGATAAATATTCATTAGAATGATAAATATTTCCAAGCAAATCTATACCTAAAAAATATGACTGACATACGTGACACATAAATGAAGAAGGAAGGAAGCTCAGCTATACCTGTGCAAGATTCCATGACAGTGGCAGAAAGCAACACCCTTGCAAAGCTGGTACATCAAGCTCTGTAAACAAATCCACAAAATCAATGAAAAATGCACTAACAAGAAACTCATAGTCCATTAAATAATAAAAATAAAAATAAAAGAACACAAATAAAACCGATAGGCATATATACTTTGACGGTTTTGGGTGCTATATTTTCTCCAGTTTGCCTGAAACTGCGAATAAACTTCTTGAGATCGGTATCCATATACTCAAACACCAAATACAGCACTGTCTTCCCTTCCTTGTTCTGGCCTTGTTTTACATCCAGTAACCTGTAGAGTCAAAAAAACAAAAACCAAAATAAATAAACAAAACTAATTCTTAATCAAATCATAAAAATAACACACATTAAACATTGAAAGAAACTAAGAAAATGCGACAGTAAATCGATGAAAACCCTAAAATAAAATAAAAATTGAATCAGAGGGAAAAGAATGAACCTAACGACATGAGGATCGCGAGAAAGCATTCGCAAAATGGAAACCTCACGGAGTGTTGTGGGAGGAACACCTTCTTCGTCCTCGTGTAAGCGAGTCTTCTTGAGTGCAACGATCTTTCCAGTAGCTTTCTCCCTTGCTCTATATACCTTACCATACGTTCCTTCTCCAACCTTCTCTAGCTTCTCGAATGCTTCCTTCGCCGATAACACTCCTGTCTTCTCCATTTCTCACTATCTCTCTCTCTAGATTTCTCTCTCTATCTTCTGAAACTGAAATGAATCGACACCGTTGCGACTTTTAGGAATATATATAAATCAGAAATTGAATCGTTGAGCAACGGATACACGTTTTTGAATTTGAAATCCCGCTCCACTCTCTCTCTTCTCGTCCCGATTCAATTCGGTATATTTATTTTTCTTCTTATTTTTCAAAGGAAATATATTCATTCCTATTATAATATATTCATTCAATTTAATATAATTATTTTGTAGATAAATATCTGTACACTTAAAAGCATTTTAGTTAAAATTATTATATTTTATTTAATATTTAAATTAAAAAAATCTTTCGCTTTCTCCTCTCATGATTTTTGTTTCTCTCATTATAAAATATATTAATTTTCATTAAAATGATGCAATTATATATCCTTTTAAAAGAATAAATACTAATCCTTTTATTTTATTATTATTATTAACTAATAACGGTTAGGGTAGGCTAATAACGTTTTATTTAAGTTTATCTATAAAACACAGAAGATATATAAATCAAATTATCCTCAAAACTCGTCTATTTATTTTCTTTTGGTTGAAAGTTTGCTGACGCGGCCAGAAAAACTGTGTCCCGTGTACACAACGTGAATTAAGGGGAATCAATTTCTGGCTTTCAAATTACTTCTTGAAGTTGAAAGTAATATTTGTATTTTTACGTGTATTTTAAAGTTTAGATATTTCACCAAAAAAAAAAGTTTAGATAAATTATGAAATTAAGATATTAAAATAAAAAAGACTTAAGAGATAAATATTTAAATTTATAAAAATATATTATTAATTTAATTAAACTTTAAAAGTGTAAACGAAAATAAAAATATTAAAGTTATAAAAAATATATGAATAATTAATTGAAAATTTAAATTTAAGATTCAAATTTTTTAAAATAAAAAATAAGAATAACATGTGTAATTCTTAACAAATGAATTAAAATATATGAGGTGTTGAGATCGGTGCTTATGCGTGAAGTCATTCGAGGTAAGTCAGTAGTTAGTTCTGGGTGTTGAGATCATCTTATTGCTGAATCGGTGAGAGCTATTATTATATCGGTGTCCTAGAGACAATCTTTTGATTAAATAAATGACATTAGATGTAGAACTTTGTTTGTCGCAAATAAATGAAAGCACTATTTATTCAGTTTCATATTGTGTCTCGATATTATTGTTAATATTATATGAACGAACTGGATAAACACCTTGGAATAGAACAGGTATCTCTTGAGTATCTGTGATGAGATCACGATCATGAGGATTCAATGATATTGCATGTATATTCCTAATTATATGTTCCTAGTCTAGAGACACTGAGTTTGGGGATCAGTGATCTCGGGTAGGACTAGTACGACTTATCTACTTGTATATGGATACAACATAAAGACCTCATGAGTTGCAGATATGGAGATATCTTAGCTAAAGTCGTGGGTGGACCTATAAGAGTATAGCTCGCACTGAACAGACCCAAAAAGAGACTCTATGAGGAAATCTCACAGATAGTGTCATTAGAGTAATCTCTTTATGTTTGGTATGTCTTTCCTTAGACCAGAAGTTATTACCTAGACTGTGTTCTTGAAGGCATGTTTTGATTGTATGCCTCGTCTGCCTGAAACATGGAGACTCATAGGTATACTGTTGGACGTGTCCTTAAATGGCACAGGGCTAGGGTAATAAGCTGAAGGAATTCGTCAAATCTTTGTGAGAGATTAGGTTATCTGTGAACCGGAGAAATCGGGATGACATTTACAGGGACTCGGGAATCTATGCATAGTAAAAGAAATCATGAGATGATCTGCCTTTAGAGTCAGTAAATTGAAGATTCCCTATTTCGAATAAAGCTTACCCTAAACTGCAGGGGTTGATACATTTCCTTACCCTAGGTTAATGGAAAGATAACCGAGACGAAGGGAAATACATACGGTAACCAAATATGTGCAATAGGATGATCAAGTCATTAATCTGACTAATTCTGGGGCAACAAAGCATTGCTAGTGCTTTGTGTTGTCATTAATTGGGTTGTGGGCTTGTTGGGCCCAAGCCCAGTTATGTCAGAAGTTAAGTTGGACCTAATGGGTCACACACTAACACCTTGTAGTCATGATGAACTAGCTTTAAAGGTATTGAGCCTAATAATGATTGTTAGCCCAAGAAGCTGTTTGGAAGCCCACCTAAATGGGTGGAGGGTGCATGGAGCTTAGTAATGAGCTTAGATAGTCCAAGCCATTACTAATTAATTTAATTAGTTAAATTAATAATCAAACATTTGAATTTTGAATTTGAAATTTGAATTTTGAAATTTGAATAGGACTAAACGGGCCGGATCCGTTTTGATAGCTCTAAAAATAGTATCTTTGCAAAAATGTTGGCTTTTATTTCTATTATCGGATGAGTTTATGAAAAATATGCTTTTTATGCCTTACTTATTTTAGACAGATTTTTTTCACAAAAGCTAAAGATATTTATATTTTTAAAAAAATATTTGGATTTTTGCCTTTCGTTTTTTTTAGAAGCTAACACTTTTAATTTCCAAAAAAATCAAGTTTTTGGCTTTTTTTTTTTTTTGCTTATGCTTTTTTTAAAGCAAACATCCAAATAAACTTTGAAATAGAAGTGTATTTTTTTTCCTAAAATAAAAGCAAATTTTGGCTAAAAAAAAAAAGGATAATTCAAACGGGTCCTAATAAGTTAGGTAGTTTTGATCCCAAAATTTACCCTCTTTATTATTATTCTCTATCCCTTTTCTGGATCCTATTAGGGATCTACTCTAGATTATGAATAAAAATTTCTTGTCAGGCCACCTAAAAAATACAGACACGTTAAAATGAATGAAGAAGAGTGTTCAACACACTTTGGACACCGACACTCTGAAGGATGAGAACCAATTATGTAGCGTCTACATCGAGAATTCAAGTATTGTCTACGTCATTAGTCCGATCCTTTGTAGGAACTACCCATAATAACGAACTTGTAAAATAAATCTTTTTTTTTTCATAAAGGGATTTGTTGTTCTTGACTCTGCTTCACCTTAATTGTTATTTGAACAAGTAAAGTGATGTCTTGGTCCGAGTGGGAATAGCATTTCTATTCTGCATGTCCATGGAGTTTTGAAAAATTCAAACATCTCAGAAATAGATAGAGAGGTAGAAATTTATCCAACGAACCGCACTCCTTCGTACACATTCCTTATATGTGTATGACAAGTGATTAATGATATGTGACACTGATCCTTTTGATACATGTGTTTGAGCTACAATCAAATGGTATTTTTTATAATTAGAATCATAATTTTTCAAAAACTTATATACATATAATAAAAAATTAAAATAAAGGATTAAATTTCAAGTAATTTCTTTTTTTTTTTTTGGAAACTGAAGTAATTTCTAAAAACTTAGAACAAAAGAAGTTCTTACATCGATTCAAAAGAAAAATACTCTTTCCTCATTTGCCCCAAATTAAATGCTTAAATTTATTCAAATTGAAACAAACACACAAATAATTTACTCACCAAATAACCAATTTTGTTTCATTTTTTTAAGTTATTGAATATAAAATATAATATATATATTATATATATTAAAAATACCACATGTATCGAAATCTGATTTTTGTTTTAGGATTAAAATATCAAAGTGTACTAAGGTGTCATTATTACTTATAGCAGGCCACACAAGTTGAATCTTTGATTTTATAAAAATTGCAAATATAAATAATTTTATAATATATTACTCTACATGACAGGAAAATAACCATTACACATGAAAATTTTTACATTATTTTACACTAATTAACAATGTATACATTTAATTTGTTAATAACATTTATTATTGGAAAAATATTTATCTTTTTAGAAACCATATAATTATATTATTTTAAGTGAGAAAAAGACATTAATTAATTTTTTTATTTAAATTTTAAATTAAAAAAATTCTCATTTTTTTTTCTATAATTTTTATTACTTGTATTTTTCACTAGCTTACACAATTCTATATCCTTTAATTAACAAACAAACTAATTGGTCATTACGATATAATTGGTTATCTAATAAGAAGTAAATGAATACAAGTGTAGCACGTCCGTCACCAAGCACAAGGCGCAAAGGCATAGTGAGCGGTGAGGGGCGGGCCATGGTTTCGCTTCATCCACTAGCGTCTCCTTTCTCAGTTTCCTCTTCTTCATCCTCATTTCTTAACGACTCTGTTCATTTTCGTCGTTTTGCCCCAAAACCGAGAAGCAGCTTCGTAACTAAAGGTCGTTCTTTCTTCTTCTGCAATGCTTCATGGCAAGAGGTACGTTACTATTATTTTCCTTTCGTAGTTTCTATTTTCCAATTGTTACTGTTTCCATTCGATGATTCAAGAAAAAAAATGTTCCGATTGAAGCTTGCTGGAGTTTTACTATTCTCAGCGATTCCTTTCACTGCCGTGAAAGCCATAGCTAATAGTTCGTTGGGAGAATCGCTTCAGCGGAAAATGGAGGAGACAAAGAAATTTTCTGTTGAAAACTCTTCCAAATTCAAGGCCTTAGCAGAGAAGGCCAGAAAGGAGAGGTAATTCCTGGTAAGCAAGTGTATACATCGTGTTTCAACTATTCGGTTCGGTTCGGTTTTTCATAAAAAACCGAACCGATAAAGCGAGTTTTTCCTCTGAACCAAATGCTCAGTTCTTAAACCGATTTTAAAAATAGTTTTCTTAAACCGGTTCAGTTTTTCGGTTCAGTTCGGTTCACGTTATTTTTTACACTAGGTATGGTTCGGAAAATCAGTTGAACAATTTATTGTATTTGTGAGAGAGATAAACCAAAACCGAAGCACTTTTTTTTTTTTTAAATTCAGTCTTAAATAAATTTTCAGCTTTAATGGTGTATTCTTTTGTTCAAGGTATGGTTTTGATTTTAGCAAACCTAATTGGTGAAAGTTTTTCAAGTGGTGCGGATAACATTTGCTCTTGATTACTGGCTATAATAAGAATATGAGTAGCATTGTGTATCCCCAACCACAGTGAAATTCACAAGCTATGCTGTTGTGAATCTTGAGATGTTACTTCATGTCTTACATTGATACCAATATTTCTTGTGTATTCAATTCTTTAAGATATCCAATAGATGAAAAAAGTTTGGAATTATCGTTTCTAACATGATTATTTTTCTCATTGTTGCTTGTGTCTAAAATTTGTGCTCATTCTATTCAACATTCACTAAATTTTCAGTTTTTGGTATGGAGAAGATAGACCTCGATGGCTTGGTCCTATTTCATATAGCTACCCATCATATCTTACTGGGGAACTGCCTGGGGATTATGGCTTTGACATTGCTGGGCTTGGCAAGGATCCTGTGGCACTGAAGAAATACTTCAAGTATGACATATTTTGATTTTTTTTTTTTCTCCATGGAAGTCATTATACATGTGTTATTGCTGCTTGTCTAGTATGATTTTTCTCATATGATGAGATGTTTGATTTTTAGTTACTCATGTTTATTCCACACCAGTAGCAAATATAAAGTGTATTTAATTGTTATGATGTACTATGGGCATCAAGCTCATGTAATGTGCGGAATATCTTTTAAATAGTTTATGAATCATTGAAAAAATATTTATTAATGATATCTTTGTATTGTGTGAATTTTTGTTGAGTTTTAGATAGCCAAATGATCATTTTAACCGATTTTATCATTAAGCTTTGAGATATTGCATGCTCGGTGGGCTATGCTTGCATCTGTCGGTGCTCTAGTTCCTGAAATATTAGACCTATTGGGAGCCTTTCACTTTGTAGAACCTGTATGGTGGCGTGTTGGTTATTCAAAGCTCAAGGTTAGCATGTAGTGTCTCTTTGACCATCTTTTCTACAGTTTCGCTTATCAATTTTGTTGATATTTATCATACACAAGTTTGTGCAATCAAATATATAGCTATTATCCATTACACACTCCTTGAATCTATTAATTAAAAGGGGAAATTATGTTTTCTTGAAAATGTTCGTCAACAATTTGTTCTCCATAAAGCTGCAGACGCTCTAGACATGTTTATTGTAGCTTTTGACATCTTTTGTATCTTGTAATGGTTTGTTTGATCATATTGTTGTTTTCCTCCCTCATCTCATTGACATATGAAGCACCGATATGCATTTTCGATACGTTATTCGATGATGGATGTCGATTACCAAACGCTGCTGACATTGTTATAATAAATAATTTATTGGGAAAAATATATGATTCGTGCACATGCAAATGAAAGTTTACAAGTATGAACAAGGATTTTGATCATCTCTGCTTTTTTTAATGAATAGGAGAGGGTCTTGTAATGCGAGAAAAAGACTTAACATGATCATTTTTGTCTCTCATAACATGATCACCTGCTGCTCTTGAGGAAAATGAGAATCCATATACTAAGAAGCGCAAAGAACAGTCAGTAGAAAAAAAAAAAACGGATTCTAAATTTTTCATGGGAGGCCTCAAATGAAGGGAAAACCTTAGGACAAATTCTATCTAAAAACTTAAGCTATTACATGGAGGCTCAAGATTTGTTTTATATCCATTATTTTGTTAATTGGAACCAGTTGATCAGTTTTTACTTGTTGCATGAGAATAAATTCAGTTGCATATTCATACACTGTTGGACTGACTTTATGATTTTGTATACTTCTATGCTGAGTGAACTCGTAAAGATAATTATAATGATGTAATTGACATTCCTCTCTCGTGAGTCTTTCAATTTTGACAGGGAGATACTCTGGATTACCTTGGCATCCAAGGTCTTCACTTAGCTGGAAGCCAGGGAGTGGTTGTGATTGCTATTTGCCAAGCACTCCTTATGGTAATGCTCGTCATATCCACTATCCACCTTACTTCTAGTGACATTTGTCTTCCAATATTTGAGTGTTTTTTAGCCCATGAGATGTGAGTGGTGACTTGGTGTACCATATGATTTCAGATTTTCAACTATGTTGCATCGTATGAAGCAGTCCATTTTAATACTACAAATGAAAACAGTTAAAAAGCCTTTCCAGGCATTTCGCCTGTGATCCTTCATAGGTGTTCTCTTGAAATACCTGAATGCAACTATAAATTTGAAAGTTAAATTACTATCCCACCCAAAATTAAAGAAACTATACTGACATTCGTAACCAAATCTTATATGGGCCAAAATCAAAAGTTTCTATAATTGGAGCTACTTAACTACAAGCCTTGTTTTTTTTTTTATAGTCATTTGCATCTGCACATGGATGTGCCAGGAATACTAATTAGAGATTCTTATTATTAAACAGGTTGGACCAGAATACGCTAGATATTGTGGGATTGAGGCATTGGAGCCTCTAGGGATATATCTTCCTGGTGATATAAATTATCCTGGAGGAGCATTGTTTGATCCCTTAAATCTGTCCAAAGATCCCGAAGCTTTTGAGGAGCTGAAGGTGAAAGAAATAAAAAATGGACGCTTAGCAATGATTGCCTGGTTAGGTTTTTACGTGCAAGCAGCTGTGACGGGTAAAGGTCCTGTGCAGAACCTTGTTGAGCACATCTCCGATCCTTTTCACAATAACTTGCTGGGCTCACTCAACTTCATGAAAGTAGTCTAGTAATATTAGAAAGGAATTTCACATACATTCGGTTGCTCTTTTCTATAAATTTTGCGTAGGGAATTCAGGTCAGAATGGTATAGCCGCGGTGATTATGTGGCTCTCTACATTGAATAGTCAAATCTTAGTATAAACGAAACTATTGTTTTTTCTTTTGCTAAAGGTACTAATTAGTTTTGGACAAATTTTTGAAGAGATATTCTTGAGCACAGATGATGTTAGACAACCTTTATAACATACATTGGATGTGTGTTATGTGGGTAATGAGTAGCATTAAAATAGTCAACGTCACATTTACTTAAAGGTTTACAGTATAACCTTGTGATTATTTTTTTATCTTTCGCAATAGTGTGATCTTATTATTATCCATCCACTAACAATGTTTAGCATTAAGAGGGTACGTGGAGGTGAATCTCATAGGTTGAATTTGTTGCATACTGAGAGGCAATGTCAATAGAATTGTACAAATTGTGTTTGTTATTTGTTGGATTACTATTAAAATTTGTCATTTTCATTGGTAGGCTTGGGGAAAAATAAATAATGTATTTAGTAAACAAAATAAGTTTAAACTTTTATCAAGGTATAACTTGTTCTCAAGGGTCACATTGTCGGAGTTTGAACTTTGAACTATCATGTAGCCAACACACAACAGTGACTCTAGAACTCTTAGTCCAAATTCTAAACAATTTCAAATCATCCTTGTTTACCATTCCCTTTTATAGGATGGTTTTGTTTAGGATAAGTGTATTGGACCCAATTTGGGCTCGGCCCTTCACATTTACCAAAAGACAAAAGTTATATTTACTCCTTATTCCCTCTCACTTCCTCATGCATGTGTCCCTCTCACGTGAGGGGTTACACAAGCTCACACCAGAGTAAGGCTCATAGAAAAACATCACATTGATATTCATCCCATTCTAATACTTTACTTGAGCATCTTCATACATCCAGAACTAGGCCCTAGCACAACACTTACCGCATTCTCAGCCCTTGCCTGAGAGTCTGAGACGTTTCACCACATATTTAACCATAGAGCTCGTATTTTTTATATTCATGCCTCTCTAGATCTCTTTATATTGATCCTTGTAAGTTGTACCCCATTTGTGGGTTGACAACTCATCTCTACTGTCGCAACCGGGGTCATGATGGGACGACGAAAGAAACATGAAATGCATGGAGTCGCCGCCATCAAGATTGATTTAATGGGAGATTAATCTTTGTGGGGATAATTTTATGACACAATGATTGATTTAATTGATTTAACACACACGCGCACATGGATTAATGTTTTTCCTATCACACAAGATAATGTTATCTCACGCAAGCCTAAAAGAATGAGCAAGAAGATTAAAACCCAACTCGGGAGGATAGCCAAGAAAGATTAAAAAACAAGGTGGCGCTTCAAAGAAATACTTAGGATCGGTATACCAAACAAGATAATATATATATATATATATATATATATATATATATATATATAATATATGTTTGTATTGAAACAAGGTGGCACTTCAAAGAAATACTTATTAGATCGATTATGTTGATCCAACGGTTATATTTATTTCCATCTTTGTATGGTCATGATTTTCCAAATTATATATATATATATATATATATATATATATATATATATATATATATAACCGTAAACATAATCGATCTAAAAATAAAAAATAACTTGGTTGTCACAATATCCTTCCCCACATATATATATATATATATATATATATATATATATATATATATAATAGTAATAATAATAATCATAATAATAATTTAAAAATAAAAAGTATACCTTATAATAAAATTCAATTCACGCGTTAATAGAAAATATAAATAAGTCAAATTTATAGTTTGAGGCTGTACTCATAGTGGTACATAGATGTCTCCCATAGAGGGTAAAGTATATTGATATAGGGGGTGCTCATAGTGGGAATGGTAGAGACCAAAGCACTAGTGAAGCTTCCCATGGTGCATAAGGGAGGTGTGTGTGAAAGTGGCTAGGGTGGTTCTCCATGGTCTCAGCTGTTCAGGCTGAGTGGAGAAGAAGAAGTCATTCTTTTCAATGTGAGATGGGGTATTTAGAGTTGGACTTGATCCACCTAGCCAGCCTAGCCTTTTCAGGCTAGGCATGCTGAACCCCTGCCCTTGTGCAGGGGCAGCCTTGTGCCTTGGGAAGAGGGGAACCTTAAGTTGCCTTCTAGAAGTGGGCTCTTTAGGCTGAGCCTAGTTGTGGGCCTATGCTTGTGGGCTATTCAGAACAGAGGCTTTGAGCATAATTAAATTGATCCCGTGTAAAAATATAGGCAGAACTTTTTAATTTCAATTTGAAAATTTTTCGAGTATAAATAAGTTCCAACTGATAATACGAAAAATAAACATAAGGATATTCACTCTCCATATATTGGAATGTAGTTTTTTTTTTTAATAAATTCAAAGATATCCTCCGACTGAGACCGAAAACTAATCCCATCGAGCACCGTTGGATCCTTTCGGGAGCGGCTCTCCCAAATCCTTTTTTTTCATTCTCAGGGCTCGAACCCAAGACCTCTGGTTAAGGGGCCCATGCTCCTTACCACTCGTGGCAAAAAAGTTTTATAATTAGCTCATTCCTAATGATTTTTGTTAGATTTAACAAATCTGACATCATAATTAACTGGTTTCTAACTATTTTAGATAGATTTCATTCATCTGATGTAACTGAATGTATATGTTTCCCAATTTCACTGTAATATGATAATCCTTTTTACTAATACTTTTTATTAGTAAAAAAAAATGAATATAAAGATGATCTTTTTAAAGCTTCTAGATCATCAAAACTCAAAGTACACAAATGTTCTTTAACAACCCCTTTTTTTATACCAAATTTATCACTTAATTAATCAACTTAAAAAAAATAGAACAAAAGAGGTGCTCAACATGTCGTATATGATTAAGTTATTTTATCATAAAACCATTATTTTTTTCTCACTATCATAAAATTTTAATAAAACCAAACTTAAATTAAAGAAAATTAAGTTTATGAAATAATTTAATTTAATTAGTCTATAAATATTTTACCAAAAAAAAATAGTCTATAAATACATCTTTAAAGATTTTAAAGACTTTCTTACTTTAGGCATTTTTTACCAGTTTTGGTATACCTGAATTGGCCTAGCCTGGCTAAGTCGACCTGGGAAACGGAAAACCGATCATATAATCGATCCGGATGAAGTAGCGGAACGGCCAAACATTGGAACCGGTGCATCCGGCCGATTTTGGTGAAAATTGGTGACTCCACCCTATTCATAAAAAAAAATGTTTTCCAAAAAAAGAAAATTCATAAAGGATATTATTTTTTTAAATTCACAAATGGTTTTTTTTGAAATATTTGAGTGATTTGTTACTTATTGACTTACATAGATTACATACCTACAAAATTATCTTGGTTATGCATTATGTAAGAAATTTTGATTTAATTTATAGAGATATCATCTACTGAACGTGAAGCACCAGTATCACAAGTATTATGTATTTGTTTGATCCTTTGTTGAATAATGATGTGTGATTTATTATTTTTTATTATTAAAATATTTAGAATTAATATTATTTTTTATAGGTATTTAAGTATGTTTATAATTTTTTCAATATAAATTATAAATTTGTATATACTTACTTGATCATGTGGTTGAACTAATAATCTAGTACGTCAATGACCAATAACATTGTTTTTAACCTTTATTTTGTATGCATCGGTTGGATTTTTTTATAATGCATGTTGAAGTGTCGGGGAGTGTCGGAGTGTCCTTAAGTCCAATGTCGGACACGAAACTTTTTTTGACGTCCGGGCTCTCAAAAGTTGTCCATTTTGAAAATAATAAAAAGTTTTCCCAAACACCAAATAAAATTCCAAATAATACACTCCAAAAATAAGTTTTTCCATATTTGCGCCGACACACTCTTATTTTGTGAAGAATTGTGTTACTTGAACAACTTTTTGTTTTTAATAAACTACTCGAAAAACTTTTGTATACACAATAACGCGTAATTACAAAAAATGCTCTATAAATTTAAGTAAAAATACAAGAGTATGTACGTCGTTTGTACACTATTCTCTCTTGTGCAACTATGAAAATAAGCTAATCTACAAAAATATTAACAACCACTAACTCTTGTCTCTGGTCGATTTTTCAAATTCACTCCCCAATTTTCTGTAGATATTTCAAATTCATATTTACTTGAAAGAAAATGTTAGTTACTTAAAGTTTTGTACAAATTATCCACAAACTTATGCACAACTTGTATGTATAAGCAGCTCAGTTTTCTTAAAGGGGCAGCTAGTACACCAGGTTATAGAGCACCAATGGACTGTAAAAAATACAGAGGTTTGCATAAGTGCACAAGCCCTAAAATCGGAACAAAAGCTGGTGATCCACTAGCCCTTAGTTAAAATCAAACTTCATTCACTCAAAACATTAATCTGGACTCGCTTGAAGAAAATAAGAGACTACATTCATTGATCAGTAAGATCTGGTCAAACATGAGGGATAGAATCGGTTAGATCAAGGTTAGATCATTCCATCAATTAGCGAACCCCAAGTAGACTTTCTTTTCTTTTCTTTTCTTTTTTGGTTGTTTTTTAAAGGAAGCCGCAAATTAATACACAGATAACAGACAATCTGTTCTGGATTGATTAACTAATTCTTAGTCATGCCAAATCACATTCTCTTTCCTTCTCGTAAGCTTCTTCCCCTCCTATAGTCAACCTCTGCATCAGAGCACGATAAGCCCATCTGATATTTCCTGCTGATTCTGGATGACCCCATTTTTGAGAATATATCCTCATCATCCATGAGAGTATGTCTATCTGGTGTACTTAATCCAGAGCCGTTGCTACAATTCCCTTGTGATTTATGATCTGACGAGCAAGAAAGGAACATATTTGCTTAGACAGATAAAGAAAACGGTATGAAAAAGTTGAAGTAAAGGCAAGATATCCTACTCAGCTAAATGCATACAACCATTCAAACACAAAATTACCCTCCATCTTTTTCAGTCTACTATGATAATTCATATCAAAAGCTTAAGCTGATGGGTGAGGATACATTAATAGTTTTATTACTTTTATATCTCTAACACGCCTCCTCACACGAGAGCCCATTGGGTTTGAAGGATGAATGATGCATTAAGCCCAGCATACCTGTGCTAAAAAATTCCACAAGAGAAAATGGGGGGTGGTGAGGATCGAACCCGTGCCACCGAGGCTCTGATATCATGTAAAGAACCAATTCAACCCAAAAGCTTTAGCTGATGGGTGAGGCTACATTTATGGTTTTATATATCTCTAACACTATACAAAGAAGACCAATATACCTTACATCCTACCAGAGGAAAAAAAATGTTATGACTTTCTAAGCCCACTAAAAGAAAGTACAGCAGACCAAGGCTCTAGTTATTAAAGTGATATCATATATAACAAAACCACTTCCCATTAAACCACGACTAACAAGAGTAGGGTGATATCATATATATAATATTGACACAAAATCATAATTCATTTATAAGTAAGCTTCTGTATTTTCTTTTTCTATTTCCATCGTTTCTAAAGATGTAATGAAACAAATCATATTTAGATCAAGTATTTACAACATACCTTCATATCCTTGACATATTGAGACCTGATTGTGTGCTTCCTTGCTAACAGGAGCTGGATCTAATCTAAGGCTTTTCAAACCCTGCAATGCCACCTGTGTCTCCTGAGCTTTGAATCCTTTCATTAATGATGGTTCTATGCTTTCTTCCATTGTTGACTTGCCTGCTGAGAAGGGCATCATCGTAAATGAGTCCTCCATTACATCAGAAATCTCCACGTATTGAGAGGTAGTTATAATCTCATCTGCACTGAAACCAAAGGATGCTCGGTAAGCTTCTATTTCTTCCACATCTTGTTTAGGACTCCTAGCATGCCTACTCTGATGTCCATTTCCACCAGTAGATTGAACATCTGAATCTTTCGAAACGCTTAGTCTCCCACCATTATGAGGAAATGGAGGATTTTGGTCTAAATAGAATTGTGCATAGGTAGCAGGGCAGAAGAAATTTGTATCTAGACCATTTGCATCATACCCAGACTGCCTCCCACAGTCAATCCTCGGATATTTTCCACTTTCAGGATATAGAGATGGATCCCACTGTCGGTGGAACTCCCGTTCAGGAAAAGAGGATGATAAACAGTCACCAGAGTTCCTTGATATTGGAGATTTAAGGCTACTGGCAGGACTTCCAGGGTAAAGTGCTTGAAGATCATTTGCAGTGATGTAGTTATTCTTGTCACTGTTTTTGAGATCCACTGAAGATGATAGAAAATGCGCAAAAGGTACATCTGGGGAAGAGGGAGTTGTTAAGTGAGCCAATTCTGGAGGAGGAGTGAAAGGAGCAGTAGATGGCTCAGTAGTGAAATTTGAGAAGACTGGAGGAGACACCAGTTGTGTTTCGTGAGCATATGGCCCAGTGGCATACATTGTAGATGAAGGACCTCCAGGTGAGTTGGCAGATAATGACATGAAACAACTAGGTGATTGCGCAGTAGAAGGTAGGGCAGAATGCGTAAAGGAAGCCGGTGAAGAAGGTGGGGCTAAGAGAGAAGGAGCTAGCCCTGTAGCTTGATTGGTCAAACCAACTACTTGAGGCCCATTTGGCTGAGTAGCTGACCCATTGTTCTCAGGAATGCGAGATGCAGGTACAATACGCTTCCCACCTTTCTGTGAACCAAAACAAGAAAATGCACCCAAACATCCACCCCATCTCTTTCGCTGCAATGCAAGTCAAGCAATATAGACTTACTCAAAGGAAAAAGGTGATTAATAACAGGTAGATATGAAAAGAAACAATAAATCTTGAGAATTCTTTTAATATTTAAGTTTTCAACAAGAATTGAACCTCCCAAACATCGTTACTTCTTTTAACTCTTCAACACAAATATCAATAAACAGGGGAGAGATCAACTTACAACAGTGTAGGTCTAAAAACTCTTATTCCACTTATTAACCGTTGATTTTACTTGTATATAACAGTTTTAATTTATTGAAGATGAACATCGTTAAATGCAAGTAGAATCAATGGTTAATAAAGGGTGAGAGATTTGGACTTGTACGGGTGTTAAGTTGACCTTCCCCTGATAAATATTATACTATTAAATTGTTACCACAATTTTAGGAAGAGGAGATAAAAGCTTACACTTTGTAATCACAAAGTATGTTTTAGGATCTCAGGTTTTATATGTGGACAAAACCTTATGCAAACTGTCAAAGAGATTACGAAATTAACACATTATACGTAGCAAGGTTTAATGATCTAGTGTCCCTTCGGCTCCTTGATTCTAGTAATCTCACCCTTAATCTATCCAGGACAATATGGCCTTCAGATTGTTTTTTATGTAATTTTGCCCCAGTTTTTAATCCACTCTCCTAATCACCAGCAGTTTCTCCTTGACAAACCCATTTGTAAATCTAAAACTCCCTACAGTTAAGTCTTTCATTTCAAAATTGTATTTAACAGAACTAGCACAAATGACATGTTCCACTTCCGAGATTCTTAGATTTCACACAGCTCTTTCTCCTAATACACATCATGTAGCACATTTATTTTTGCATCATAAGGGATCAACTTTATTATGGAATAATCTATTTGGGGTTTTTGGTGAACATAGGGTGCATCCTCTCACCTTGGAGTGATTTCTCATGATACATTTTAAAGGTTTTGGCAGGAAAAAGGAGGCTACGATTATATGGAAGGGGAAGTTTATGCAGTTCTTTGGTGCATCTGGTCGGAGAGGAATGCCATACTCTCAATGGTCTCTCTCTATCCTTACTTTCATCATGGGATAGGATTATGTTGTTGGCTTCTTTTTGGTACTAACATGCAGTGATTGGAAAGCCTTACTGGTTTTCCGCACCACTTATCGTTTTGGTTCACTACTTCGCTGTTTTCTTTTCTCTTTTCAGGAGAATATTTTTGTCCCTTCATGGATGTATATTCTCTCCTTTGTTTCAATTAATGCCTTCTTTTATCAACAAGAAAAAGAGAGCATAAGATTGATAGAGTCCATCCTGCATTCATCTTGAAAACATGAAGATCACTGAAATTCTGGCAATTAAAATGTTATCAATGAAGAAATGAGATCATAAATATTGGAAGGAAACAAAACAAACAACTGAAAGTTGCAGGCCTGTAAAAGCTAGAATAGTTTTACTACCCAAATATATTTGTGTAATATAATCACTTTTCTACATAAATAGAATGGATATTCAAAACAAGAACTTTAAATTATTGGAAAAGGTTCACTTTTGGTTTTATGTAATTTCTACCAATTGCAGCGCTGTTTTGTGTTCACAAGGACATTGAGCAAAAGGAGGCTAAGTTGAACTAGATTTGGCTTCCGAATTTTAAGTGTTAACATATAATACCCCAAGGCTGGTTTGTTCTCATAATGTTTCATCTCGGGAAGCAAAGAGATATTTGCTTAATGATATTTTATTCCTCAACCAATACAATCCTATGCAAAGCATCAAGCTATTTTGCTTCCATGAAATGATCAATCTGAGTAAGATAATGTTTACGGGTTGAGAGAAGAGAAAAGAAAAGAAAAGAAAAAGAGGCATAGAAGAGGAGCAGGACAGAACAGGGTTTCTTATTGAGAAGAATAATTGACCACTTTTTAATAGATATTTGACAACTGTACTAAATCAATTCAGGAGAAATGATAGAAACAAAAATGTGACAAGCTCAAGATAGGGAATGGAAAACAAAACAACACACTACAAGGAACAAGAAACTTATCTGAACCCTGAACGGGAAAAAACGGTAGTAATATATGCATGTGCATTTTATCTTAGTCCCTTCAATATCCATGTGGATTCAGAAGTCAAGACAGAAAAAACTTAATTTTCGATCTCGTTTTGTTCGTCAATTTGCACAACTTTTTGAAATTATAAATCCTTTTATTGGACAACTCTCAGAAAATCTGAGATAAGGTTTGCATTTACAAATAAATTTAAGCTGCTAAATAAAAATTATTACAAAATATAAGACTCATTGCCTTCTCACCCCACATGTCCTTAAATAATGATTGCAATTACAATAATTTAGAGCTACCCATAAATTTATAGTTATGTATAACTCATTCTGCAAAAAATTCAATTTCATTTTCAGGGGGCAATATTTTTTTTACATTTTGTGCCTTTGTTTTCCCGGTGTGAATGACAATATCAAAAGTATGTTGATATTTTATACCAGCAGTAATTAACTAATTGCTAGTAAGTATTAGAGTGTAAGATTCTTCTAGCTTCAATCTACAAGATATATTCTTGTTTTTTATGATCAAATATATAGAAAACAAAATAACATTATCAGCCCACCATTCCATGCCTAAAGTAAAATAAGCATTCAGTTGACATACACATTCCATCCATCTCTTGCACAACCCACCCACACAACACACACAAAGAAAAAGAGAAAGGAAAAAGATCTATTTGATTAGTAAAAGTGTTAGAGAAGTATAAAACCATTAGCATAGCCTCACTCAACAGCTGAAGTTTTTGAGTTGAATTGACACTTTACATGGTATAAGAGCCTCGGTGTAACGGGTTCGATACTCACCGCCCCCCATTTAATTAATAATTAATTAAGTCTTGTGGAGTTTCTTAACGCGGGTAAGTGGGCCTATGCATTGTCCACCCTTCAAGTCCAGTGGACTCTCGTGTGAGAGGGCGTGTGGACTCTCGTGTGAGAGGGCGTGTTAGAGAAGTATACAACCATTAATGTAACCTTACTTAACAACTTAAGCTTTTGGGTTGAATTGAAGCTTTACAAAAAGAAAGAAAATGCAGTAAAAAATCTATTGTTTATGTAAGTGGCATGTTTTCTTTCCATGCATACCCAAAAATGAAAAAACCTCGATTAGTTATTAACAGTAGTGATTTGCTATCTTATTTTTATTGCATATTGGACACGAGACCCTGATATTCACAAGACTAATGGCAGTAGCCGAGGCTTCAACATAGAGGATTCTCAATAGCATTTCAAAATCAAGTTTAACCTAACACAACATAGCATGAAGACAAGTGTGGATGTAATACTATGGACAGAGAGTTTAACTAAAATATCGAAATTAAACAGAAAAAAAAAATATCAATTGCACCAAAGGAATTAAAGTAGATCACTCTTCACTCTAATTTACGGGAAGAATATAATTTCTATAAAAAGTAACAATTCAGCCATCAGATCCATCCAAGTTAAGCTCAGACAACAACAAATACAAAAAGAAGAAGATCAAATCATGAAAATTCGACTAATAGAAGCAAGTTCAACCAGAGCACGAAACAGAAAAACAATGGTGCACAATCAGTAATCATCACAGTTATAAATGCAATTACCGCGAGATCTGAGAAAGACATATGCTCACAATAGTAAAAACAGCAATGAACAATCGAAAACAAACAAAATTGGAGTTAGGTTATGTGCTAGGTACCTCAGATCTAACCCCAAAAAACCTTCTTTGAGTCGCAAATAATGTATAAAGCATAATTTCGAGTAATTTAGAAATGAAATTTGCAAAGAGAGTAAATAGAAGGATGAGAGAGAGAGAGAGAGAAAGAGAGAGTTACCCTTTCATGCTGAGGAAATCGATTTTGTTCGGAACCCATTAGATTAAGTAGGTGTGTTGTTACACTCTACTCTACTAGAACTGTCACGTTGTTGCAATAAGCTTAAACAAAACCAAGATCGTTCTCACATTTCTCTTCTTCAGAAGCTGACACTACTTGAACTTTTGATGTGAAGAGAGAGAGAGAGAGAGAGAGAGAGAATATTAAATAATTTATGATAACAATCAAAGGATGAAGAGAGACAAAAGCGAAAAAGACTCGAGTGTGATGAAGATAGAGAAAAAGCGATAGTGTGAGACCGTGACAATGGCGATGCTTTTTTTTTTTGTTATTATTATTATTATTATTTTTTTTTTTTGGTAAAAGAATTATTATTATTACTGAAAAAACACGCATACTAGTTGAGAAAAAATAATGAAAAATAAGAATACGTATATAATATGTTACTGAAAAAAAAATCATCGAAGACAAAAGGAAAGAGTGAAAAAGAATAAGAGCCTCCGTGGATTTTTAATTTTTTTAAGTTAGGAGTTATTTATAAGTTAAAGTTAAAAAATAGTGATAAAAATTATTTGGTAATTACATAAAATATTTAACTTAAAAGTACATATTTCAATAAAATTATCTATCTCTATCTCTATAACTTTTAATTTAAAAATGAGAGGAAGGTTACACTTACAATTTTTTTTTACAACCTCTTACAATCATATCTTAACACTGTTAATTTTCCCCAATCAACGGTTATCATTTATATTAATAATTAATTAATGAATTTAATGTATAAAAATCATAACTGTTGATTGGCGGAAATCAACATTGTTAAGATATGGTTGTATAAAAAAGTTGTAAGTATAACATATCTCTAAAAAACATACAATTCAAAAAAAAAAAGAGAAAAGAGCTTTTAGCTTTTAGTTTTTTTTTATTATAAAAACTAGTTTTTCATTATAATCACTTTTCTTAAAACTATTTAACCTAACTTATACTAATAAGTAGCTTCTAAATTGAAAAAAGAGATGATGCAAACATCATTAAGAAAAGTTGTCTGAAAATGATTATTAGGGATTTAATTTTTTTTTCAAATATGTATGCGATTAATATATAATTAAATTGAATATATTTTTGTTGAACTCAAAAGGAAGGTTATTTCTTATTCGAATTAAGAAATTGATCCATTCGTACAAATTCTTTGATGCATATCCAATCTTTAACATTACTAAAGTACCTCAATTTCTGAGCTCCATAATAGTTATCACTTGAATTTTTTTATGAGCTAAGAAAATTTGTTTTATTTTTGTTTAGAAAAATTAAGAACTTGCATTAAGGTTATCATATATTATCTTAATTAGTTGTTGATTGTTTCTATATGAAATTTGTAAGTTTTAAGGCCCATTTTTTAAAAAAATTTGGTTTAAATTTTAAATGTTACAAGGTACTAATGAACTTACGTTCTTTATATGCAGTAAATTAATATTCATATGTTAGGGTTGTAGAATAATAGAAAGAGGCTTTCACAAGAAAAGAGAAAATTTAACAAAATCATGGGGCATAAACACCCTTGATATTATCAAAAGTTATTCACTAAATCACATAAAGGTGCTTGTTTGTACTTTGTAGGAATGCACTAAGACAACTTTTTCTTTTTGAATACATCTTTAAACTTTAAAAAGATTTCCTGTTCAGCTCTCTAATTTTATTTTTCTGTCTCAATTTTTTTTGAAAAGCCTATTTGTCCATGACAAGAATTATTCCTTTTTCCGTTCAATGGTACGATGATAATTTTTAATAAACAAATAAAATAGAAGTGTAACAGAACTGTATAAAAAATAAAAACTCATTTATACTTATTAGTACCCTTGTCTAAAAAATTACACTCATATTACATGTTTTATATTGTGAATAAAGTACAACATGTATGGTAGAGGTACAAAATAATATAAGGAGGAGCCAAATTGCAGGTGTATTTTTTCTTATAAATTACATATGTTTATATGATAAAAAAAATATAATTAATGCTCACACCGAGTTGTGAACCCAGTAATAGCTATGAGGGATGAAAATAAAAAAAATATATTATATTATAAATAAAAGTATTTATAATACAATACACACCTAATATAAATAAATTTGAAAGAACTTTATTATAAAATTAAGATTGTAACATCTCGTTGTACACCGGTATTGTTAACATTAATTATGATATTAAGCGCAGTTACAATCACAGCGATTCATTTATAAAAATGCGAATAATTTTTTTTCGATTATTACGCGAGCATTTAAAACCATAAAAGCGTAATAATTGAAAGTTGTGGCCATAAATGTAAACTATACGTGTTTTAACTACTTTCATAACTCATTTAACGTATTACAAGTCACTAAGGTTTCCCCATAAACTCACTTAGCTAATTTCTCAATTTTACGTTTTCTACATATCCGAACATGGTTCGGTCTGACGCCCCGCAAAAATTCAGTCCTTCATATCTTGCTATCTTTTTTTCTTACTTAATTACTTTTCTAAGAAACTATCACACGAGTTGTTTCGATCTCGTTTGCTCCGGATATCGCCGTTTGAAGTTGGACAAGTACAATTGTCAGCCAACCCTAAAATAGCTCTAAACATCCCTCACTCCATGAATTACTGCACAAAATCCACTCATTCAATTGCTCTCATATTTCCACACCATAAACTAGACACCTCAATCTTCAATTTGATATATCATAGGCTTAATTTGACCAAGAAATGAAGCGGGAATAAAATTCCCAAAACCGTTCCAGAACAGCCCCCAAGTGCAGGGCAAAACAGGGCAGTCACGTGTACAGGCTCTCACAGGGTTTCGTTCAACCCAGAAAATTCTAAGATTTTAACACAATATAGGGGACATCTCAAGCTTTAAAATGGCGTATGGCACGTCCCTATTGGACCTCCATGGAGGGAGATATGCTCTCCCGAAGTTTGTCTAAAAACTGTCAATTCTACAGAAAATTCGCCAGAGTTTCCTTTGTTTTTACAAAAATTCCCAAATTGAAAATGCTTTCTAATGCCTCAAATGTACCTAATAACCAATGGGTGGCACACACAAGGACCAACAATATCTTGGGTACTTACAACCCAACTCAGTTTATAGTTATTACACAATTTATATCATATTACTCACTTTACAATTGCTTAACTTATTTCAATTACCAATGTTCATTTACATGCATTTTCTAAACATACATATCATCATAAATCTAGAATAGGCCTAAAACCCTTCCATCATATTACATCATTATTCATGCATACTTACAACATCTCATTTAAATATAACAACGTACCAATTTCATAACTTTAATTTACAACTTGAAATATGAACTTGAAATTACAACTTTAAGCATAACTTCGAATGACATAACAACTAGCTAGACTTAGGCAAGATATACATCATGAACAAATAATGACAATGCTCCATGACTCATTTTACGGGCCTCTTGCCCGCCACTCCTGTGCCACTGCTACCTCTTGAAATAAAGTCCCCGAGACAGGGTGAGATATACGAATATATCTCAGTAACCCAGAGGTTCTGGAGGAAACTCTGCCTAATGGCTCACTTCGATGCATATAAATAATATAAAACAACATCACTTAAAACGGGATATAGCAAGAAATTTAGAGAAACTGGGGAATATCAGAATACAAACTACGACGAAGCAGGATGGTAGCTACCAATACCACGCAACGTCCTCGGCATATATAAGCCTACGGGTCTCATCCAAGGCGTGTTCCAAGAACCACAACCAAGGTACCCCTCCCATCCATATACACCCGAGACATTCCTAGTGTGCTTCTATCCGGATCACACACCACAACCCTAAGTCAACTGGAACTCCCTCTCGGAGACATATCCAGTGGAAGTCCAAAACTGCCTGAAGGCTAACTGTCTACTGGCCAGAGACTCGGTACATAAGTACCCACTGTAATAATGCATGCATGCTCATGTTATTCTACACTACTCATACACATTTCCTACCATCACCGTCAACGGGTATGGTGGAACACACAAGGGGAACAAGCCCCAGTACCAAGAGGTTACCTTAGTATGCCTCTTCACTAGCTCCACAACAGCTTATTTTCCAAACTTACTCAACATAATGCCTACATAGAGGACATTCCCAATTACTCAAAATTCATATAAACTCATGAAATTCACATTATACTTGCATTGATTCAACCACTTACCTCAACCCAATTGGTCCAGGACAAAGGGAAATCCACCGACTCACGGTTCGGGGTTCCATTCAACGTACGACAACCTACACAATCATGTACCATCATCAGTACACGTCAATTCTATCAAAATGCGGAAAACGTCAAAATCACTCCCTTCACTCTTGTAGGTTCGGCCTTCTTAGGCATTTTTCAAGTTTTATTTTTTCTAAATTTTTTTCTCATTTTATTTCACATCCTAAGGTTGCCAAAAAGCTAAACCAAGTGTCGTTTTTCCACTTTACGTACTTTAAACATCATTTTGCTTAATAATTCATTCTATGATCATTTATGGCCCTAAACACCATTTATTATTTTTTCTTGATTCTTCCACTTTCCAACCACCACACAACCCATCTAAATACCTTTTAACACATGTTATATCATCCAAGCCATGACAACAACATTAAATCCTTAAATTTCCTTACTTGGTCGAATTGTCACCTAGGCCATTCCCAAAGGGTTTTCATTCAATTTTAACCACTATACACCTCATACAATTCCATTATATCAACATACAACCTTACAACAACTCACCAATCCAATCACAACACATTTTCAATTTTCAAAGTCATGACACCTCAAAATTTCCTAAGTTACAAAATCATATTTTTCACCAATAATTTTCATGGCATTTTTAGCTCTAACACTTCATTCTAAGACATTATCATCTAATACACATTTTCCATTTGAGCTCTCTAACATCTCAAATCAACTAAGACCTCTTTAGGGTTCATAATTCAAATCATATGATTCAACCGTTTAAATACAAGGAAGCTCACCCAAATGCAAGGCACAAGACTCCTCCTAAACATACTCCACCATTGGAGCACCTAGAAGCTCCATGAAATCAACTTTTATCAACAATTTCGCAACTGATTTTGGCTTGGATCTCACCAATGAGACGGTTTCAAGGATTAAGAGTACTACCAATGGCTTTAGAAGGTGTTTTCCATCAAGTTTCAAGACAAAAATCGATGGATTTGGTGGAGAAATGATAAAGTTATGGTGAATTGAAAATTCTGCATAAAGATGGTGATGGAGGGATGTTTTTGCGGTTTTGCAAGGGAGGAGGGAGAGAGAAGATGATGAATAGTGAGGGGAGGTGATGTGTCTTAAGTGGATTTGAGTGGGGTGGGTTCCACCGCCACCTCACGCGATTTCAAACTCTTTTGAATTTCCCTCTGATTCCACTAAACGTCCAAAAAATCACAACCTATTTAGAAACTCTAATTTTTAAAATAAACCATTGTCCTTTAGTTATATTTGATGAGATGAATCCGGAGTTTTCCGGTCATTCGGAGGAAACACTATTTTAAGCTGTTGCGCGCGTCGTTGACACGCTTCCTCACACTGACTTAATTCCATCAAAATTTATCAAAAATCATATTTCCTAGTTCTATATACCATTTATAACTCATATTTGAACCTAGAGCTCAAAACTCAATCGGCACGTTTTACGGTGCAATCGTACCGCGATATTTTTACCCGCTAAAAACACTATTCACTGATTTTTCTGAAACTTGCCTAACTACTCAATTTTTCGTTCTAAATCCATTTCCAGTGTTATTTTTATCATCTGAGACCTTCTACTCAATTTTTTATCTTCCTAGGGCTGTGTGCATGGCTAATTACTGTTTTGCCTTTCTTTGTATTTGGCCTTATACTTAGGTTTTCACTAATCCTTCTCTTTAATTCTCATTTAATATTTTAATATTTAATCTTAGAAATACGAGGTGTTATAAAGATCGCTTCACTTAACTCTTACTCTACTTGTTTTCAAATTATTAAACTTTTCTGTAATTTAATCTGTGTTAAAACTCAAAACAATTTCTTTTTCAATGTATGTAATAAAGAATCATTAAGAAATTGGTCTTCCATTTTATATCAAAGTCTGCTCTTGATTATCTTCATAGTTGAGAAAGCTCTTTCAGTAGTTATAAATTATAACACCTCACATATTTGAAATACAGTATTAAAAGGTTTAATTGAGGATTAAAGGGTTTATTTAATGAAAATTTAAAAATTCAGGTAAAAATACACTCGAAGGGCAAAATGGTAATTTGGCAAAATACATAACCCTAACTTGTGAAATGATATAATCAGACATTATTTGGTGACAATAATGTTGAATTTGGATTCAGAACAAAATTTAGAACTGGATAGACACTTTTCAGAAAAATTGATGAATAGTAATTTTTACCGGATAAAATATTGCGGTATAATTTTACCAAGAAATTCAAATGAGATTATTGTTCTAGTATTGAATTATGTAAAAATATCTAAGTCTTGAATTATAAGATAAGTTTCTAGAAGGATAATTATGTAAATTAAATTTTAGATATTGTATAACTTTATACAAAAGTCAAATTTGGTGGCTTAACTTAGAAAATATCTTCTAAATCATCTAATTAGCCAGTTAGGCTTGTCTTTCTCTTGTTTCTTCCTCACTTGGCCGAACCTCCATGGAAGTATAACTTGGATTTGCAACTTTTATTTTATTCATCAAATCAAGAAACTTTGGTAATAAAACTCTATAAAGAAATCTATAAGAAAGTGAGTGAGTGAAGAGAAAACTCACCTTGAAGGAGGCGGTTTTCATGGTGTCTTGAAGCAAGGAGAAGTGTTTTAATCCATTGGAAGCTTAAAATTCATTCCTTAGGTCATTTTGAAGACTTTTGTGGTGAGAAAATCTTACTTTGATCTTGTTTTACGGTGATCTAATATTTAGGTTTTCATGAAAGTTGCTTGAACAGTGATGTTCAAGTGATTGTTGGACTTGGTAGTTGTTGGAAAGAATGATCATGATTAAAAATTATCGGTGAAAATGTGTTCAAAATGTCATTTTGACAACCTTTAGAATTTTCAAAATTTTTGAAGACATAATGGATGTCTATGTTGGTGGGGTTGGTTGACGAGGTTTAATGACTATGTTCCTTTGGAATTTAATGTTTGTATGGATAAATAATCAGTAGAAATCTAATAAAAATTTAAGTGATTTTAGTGAGAACACCTAAACAAATTTTCAAGGTGAAAGATTGATGACTTTTGAATGAAATGATGGATGGATGGTGTAAATGGATTGTGGTTGTTTGAATAATAAATAATGAAGTTTAATAAGAGTTTTAAGCATGTGAATTGATGGAAAAATATTTTAGTTCCTTAATGTTCATCCTTTGGCCATATAGTAATTTTTAGGTGAAAATAGTGCAAATTGTGTTGTGATTTGATGGAGGGTGTGTGAAGGTATTGGTGATTTAAACTATTGCTAGAATAATTGAATTCATGACAAATCTTCCTTGGACTCTTTAAGGATACCCTTGACCTTGTAATCTTTAATTGGGGGAAATTCTGTAAAATTGCAATGTAAGGCAAATAAGGATTGTCATGGTGTTGTGGAAGGTTATTGAAGTGATGGAATTGGTTAATTGAAATTAAAACACCATGGAAGGTATTTTTTGCATTTTTTGACCATGGACTAGGGTTTGTTTTGAAGCTATGTTAAGTTTGTTTGTAACTTGTTTGACAAGTTATTAATGGTCATTATTTGTATAATCATTGTAGGTTGCCTTCCTTAGATCCGATTGTAGAGGATTGAGCTAGGAACTTTTTACAGGTAAACTTTTGTGTGTACTGGGGTAATCTCTTTGTATGCTTCATCATGCCCATTGTGGATGTTGGAATTTGTGAACATGTGATAATGTTTAAGAAAATATGCTTATGCATTGAACATGTTGTGTGCAATATGTATATTGTTTACGAGGCCTGATTGTCCGTGAAGCCTGATTGCTTTTGGGTCCTGATTGGCCGTGATGCTTGATTGCCTGTTCTATAATCAGTAGAATTGGGGGACTTCCGCTGGATAGGACTCTTTGTGGGGGTTCCGGTTGGCGTTGTGCCTTAGAGTTGTTAATACTCTAGGAATGTCTCGGGAGTTATATGATGGGGTCCTTGAACAATATCCATGAGGGATGTTCTCGAATTTGTGCTTAGTTGATTGTTTGATTGTATGATGTACTATATGGATATTATCTCTGTTTGCATATTTGAGTGGGTCATTGGGTGGAGTAACCCTCCAAGACCTATGGTTTACTGAGATTGTCAAATCTCACCTCGCATTATGGGGCTACATCTCAGGTACCACTAGTGTTGCTGGAGGAGCTTTAGGCAAGAAGCCCACTTAGTGGGAATACAAGCATATGGAGTATTTTGACACGTACATAGGAGTGCATGAGGATTAATTGGCATTTTGAGATACTATATTAATGCACATAGTAGTTGCTTATTTTGTATCATTGACTTAGTGCATGAACATTGGTCTTGCATGTGATGTTGTTGCCATGCTTAGGTTTGTTCATGCTTTTATGTCTAAGTCGTTTGATTATTATGTTGTTTATGTAACAATTATTTATCTAGTTGTTGTAACCCTAAAAATTGTATCATTGAAAGATCTTGTATATGTAAATATTGATGTATGTGATGGAAGGGATTTAGGTCTATTTAGATATTGATGATGTATAATTATAAAGGATGATAAATGGAATATTGTGTATGAAATGGTAATGTGAGGAATTGATAATGTGAGATGGAATTGTAAATTGAGTAAAGAGACATAATATGAATTGATGAATATTGTGGGTTATAAGTGCACCAAGAAATGTTGATCATTTGGATGCCATTTTTTGGTCAATTAGGTACCCTTTCGATACATGGAACACGCTTATATAAAGTGGGAAAAAGTTGTAAAAACAAAGGAGATCATGCACAATTTTATAGAAACATAGTGTGATTGTACCCTAACATTGAAAGACTATACCTCTCTCCATAGTGGTCCATTTAAAGTTTACCATACTGCATTTTTAAGCTTAAGATACCCTTTATATTGACATAAAATTTGGTATCATTTGGAGTTGTAGAAACTACCCAGTTTACGTTTAATTGTGGACTATCCTATTTCGCACTGTATGTGACAACTTATGTCTATAATTTTTTAAAATTTATCTCTCTCATTTCTTACCCAAATTAGGCTTATGATATATAAAATTGAAGTTTGAGGTGTCTACTAAAAGATATTAAAATTTGGTGGCAAACAGATAAATGGAACGTTTGCAGTCTCAGAAAAAGTTAGGGATGTTAGTGAACCCAACAATGCAATGTTGACAGTTTTAAGGAATTAACTTACGATGAGCGTATTCAGAGCTATAGAACTCCAATTGAGGCGTGTGATACCTCGTTGGAAAGCTAGAAGAGTCTAGTTTATCATATCAAAAGATGGGAATTTATGGACATGTGGTCCATCTTCAGTTTGGAGAAATCTGAGGGTAACTCCAGTTTGTAAAATGTCAAATTGTGTATTTATGCTTTGTTGGTTTATGGGACCACCTAGCGACTTTAAATAGATGTTGTATGATGTTAAGCACTAGCATTTATGATTCTTTGCAATAATTTTGAGTTACGATCATATTTTTGTAAAATATTTAATACGGGTGTTTTATAAAGTGTGATAATAATTATGAACGATATTAAAAAGGAAAAGTTTTTCCGTATTTTTAAATATAATGTTGTAATTGTAACTGCGATTAATATCATAATTCATATAATATAACCGGATGCATACGGGATATTACAGTAGTTGCAGAAACTGGAAGAGTAAATATAAGTCTAATCACTTTATTCATAAGAGGGTAAATGATAGTCTTTCCAATTTTTGTTAGCCAATGACTAGTGTGATTTTAAAAAGAGAGATATATTCTTACTACCAAAAAATTCACTACCAATCCACTATCTATTTAATCACCATTGGATCAACATTTTCTCTCTCTTCTCAAACTTTTCAGCATTTTTTCTTTGATCCAATGGTGATTAGATAGATAGTGGATTGTTAGTGAATTTTTTTGGTAATAAGAATATCTTCCTCTTTTAAAAATATTATAAGATTTGGCCACTAAAAAAACAACCACCCATGAGTAAATATTTCGTAGTAGTCTCATTCAGTAAAGATTTATAATACATGTACATGATGTACTCAATGTGTCCAAGCCATAAAATATTCACGGAATGGACCATTAAAAATTAAAATAAAAAAAAAAAGAACAAAAGACAATGAAAAAATTAAGAAGGAAGGTGCATCCGTAAGAAATTTCAATATATTAGGATTATATGACATTAGAACACCAAAAGATTTTAGGCTTACTTGTTGAAGACATGATTTGATTTCTTGAGACTTCTTGTTTTCTCCGATGATCCTGAAAAAAAAAAACCAGGATTTTCCTCTGCAATTCACACCACTCCCTGATCACAACCGTCGATGGGGCGAGTTGTGGAGTGACGGTTTTCCAACACACTGTGAATGCAGAGGGGACCTAGCCAACTTATTAACCCTAGTCCCCTTCCCATCATGGGCCTATGGGTTAGGCCTACACTATTACCCACACTAATCAGTTTACAGATATCCAAGCCCAAATCAAAAGGATCACTTATACTGCATCCCATATGGATCATGACTTAGCCTGTTTTTATTAAAACAAGAAAAATTACAATTAATTGAAACCCACAATTATTATAAAAATTTCTAATATTCTCCCACTTAAGCAAAATCAATTGTAAAATTTTAATTTAAAAGAGAAAAAGAAAACAAGTTATATGAAAACGACTCTCGAGTTAAGGACTAATTCTTATAATGTGGCCACATTTTAAGAAAACACATGATCCAAGGTGCGATATCTGAATATAACTCCATCCAACTAAAATCAAATAACATTGAATCAGGCGGTGATTATAACCTTACCGATATAAGACCTTCCATTGTCACAAATGTTACTTGACTCCGTCGACTAGTCATTAGTGTTAAGTGTAGCAAGAAAATAGCATGCCAATGTGATCCAACAACAGCCAAACTGCTATTTTCTTTGTCAGTCCTCAGATTTCTCTCAAATGCCTTAAAGCCAGAGAAATTCCATGGTTTATAGAAAAACCATCATATAATCAAATATGGTGTCGACCACGAGCCCTGTAGTCCTAACAACACCATTATGTCTCAAACTCCCATATAGTGTCAACCACAGACATGATGGTTCCAATGACACCGAGTTCCAAAATCATGCCTCAAACTCCAATATAGTGTCAACCACAGGCATGGTGGTCCCAATGACACTGAGTTCCAAAAATTTATTATCATGCCTCAAACTCCAATATAGTGTCAACCACAGGCACGGTGGTCCCAACGATACTGAGTTCCAAAATCATGCCTCAAACTCCAATATAGTGTCAACCACAGGCATGGTGGTCCCAACGACACTGAGTTCCAAAAATCTCACAATTGATAACATAAATACATATACTCAATATATACAATAACAAAACTCAAAGCATTATCAATTGCTCCAAAATAATTTATCTGTCAGCTAAACATCAGTTATATCCAAAATTAAGGCTCAACACCGTAAAACAATAAATAATTTAAACTCTCACTAACCAACTAAATCAAGGGAACTCATTATACCCATGTTCTTCACATGCATTTTAAATATCATGGGCCTAAGTCCTTCGATTTGAGGGTCAACCAATGTACTTAATAATTAAGTCATACGCACAAATAATATATAAATAAGATCCATAACAAATTAATAACATGAGAGTTCAACATGGTTTTCCTATCAACTAAAAACAAAGTAAAATAAAATCCAAACTAATCCAAATAAGAAATTGAAAATGAAACTCTTCTAAAGAAGAGTACATAAAAGGTTCACTTCAAAACAACTTCAATCTAAGACAACATCTCCCACTGATTCCATAGTAACTTCAAGGACATCTTCAACCTAGAGCTTGCTTTCCTTGAGACTTAATTTCCTCATGTTCCTGAACTCCTCCATATCTCTTCTTATTCTCTAACCAAGCCTTGAATATATTGCAATCAACTTTCTTATGCCCATTTCCCTTACACCAGTAACACCAAATAGTTTTCTTAAAAGCAGTTGGCTTGGGAACTCCTACCATTTGGTGATGACTATTAAATGGTTTCCACGAATTTTTATTTCCATGGTAAGTATCAAATGAATCTTTCTTGTGCTTCCAATTATCTTTGTAGGAATGAGATTTACCACGAATTAAAGGAAGGCGAAGTTTCCAGATAAGTCATTCTTTTTTTTCTTGAGCTTCTCTTCCTCCGCCACACATTTAGAAATAAGGTCATTGATGGTCCATTTTTCACCAAAAGTGTTATAGGCAGTCTTGATTTGTGTGAACTCGGCAGGTAAATAATTTAAGGCATGTGAAGCAAGAAAGTTTTCATTCAGAACAATATTCTGGGTTTTCAGTTTGGTCTGCACATGAACCATCTTCAAAATAAATTCCCTTACACCCCCATTATTATCATATCTCATATTAGTTAACTCCTTCATTAAATATCCAGACTCAGCATTATCAGACACTTTGTACCTGTTTGCTATGGCAGTTAGGCATTCTTTAGCACTTGTGGTTTCAGGCAATCCACTAAGCAGGTGTTCAGAAACAGTCCTTTTAATAGCAATCAAACCAAGACACTTAGACCTCTCCCACTTAGCTAAAACTTATTTCTCCTCAGGTGTAGTCTCTACATTTACTACAGGCTTATCCTCACGCAGAGCTATATCAAGATCAGCAATTCCTAAAGAAAACTCTAGTTCTTGCTTCCATTTGTTATAATTGGATCCAGTCAACATTTCAATTGAAACAACACAATTATTCATAGCAAAGTTCACTGTTGAGACAAAATATGAATACATCAGAATAAACTAAAGGTCGATATATACATTCAATTAAATCAAGATATTATAACGAGGCCAACATAATAGTACATTCCCCTTTGGGCAGATAGATTCCTAGACCAATGAGTCTCCAATAACTTCATCTACAATCTCAAGAATAAGTTGTTCGGATGAGTTAATCATTTAGCACAACAGATTGTCATAACAAGGCCAATATAATAGTACATTCCCCTTGTTATAAAAAAAAAGTACATTCCCCTTTGGGCAGAATGCACAAACTAAGGTCAGAACATCAGATGAGTTAATCAATGAGCACAACATTGGGTTCGAAAATCCATCCCCTTTGGGAAGATAGATCCCTAGATCAATGAATCTCCAATAACTTCATCTACAACCTCAAAGAAAAGTTGCTCAATGAGCATACACTGGCTTCAGAGATGTGTCCCCTTTGGGCAGACAGATCACCTAGACCAATGTACCTCCATTAAAATCATCCCAAACAAGTTCACAGTTATAACACACAATTACCCCCTTTGGGCAGGTAATTGCATGAAATAACCAAAATCATTTCTCAATTTTTACAAAGAAATTTTCACAAACCAATATAAGTAATCCCCCTTTGGTGGCAATTACCCATACTAATTCATGAAAACTCTTACAACGAAATTAATTTTCTCTTGCCCAAAATCACAATCCAATCCTCAAGAAAGTGCAATATCTCTACTGATAATAAATCAAAGATAATAGCATTTTCAACAAAATTTTGCACTCAAATAATTCAAGCGGAAGCACTCATCTTAATAATAATAAAAAATATATATTAGAGCAAGCATATAAGGTTTATCATTTTCTCAAAAAAGGATATTTATTACAACAATTTATTTATTTATTTTAAATATATCATAAAATCACATTTAATTATAAAACCACACAAGTAATATTTGGCGAAAATCATAAGTGCCTTATGCGCCGTAGCCTTTGAATGAGTTTCACTCAAAAATCCAAATGGGTCTTCTTCCCCACCAAGCAAATCAACCACCGGGGAAATAAGTTGCATTCACAAAATAACCCTTAACTCTAAACAAAACAGTATTCATCAAAGCTATCATGGATTCATGCTTTTTTGTTCATGTTAAATGTGATGTAACCCACGTGACTATCAAATAATATTTATTTTAAACTACTCATTTCAAATAGTTTCAAACTAAATACAAAAACTGTTAGCATATGGGTGTCCTAGAGACAATCTTTTGATTAAATAAAGGACACTAGATGTAGAACTTTGTTTGTCGCAAATAAATGAAAGCACTATTTATTCAGTTTCATATTGTGTCTCGATATTAACGTTAATATTATATGAACGAACTGGATAAACCCCTTGGAATAGAACAGGTATCTCTTGAGTATCTGTGATGAGATCACGATCATAAGGATTCAAGGATATTGCATGTCTATTCCTAATTATATGTTCCTAGTCTAGAGACACTGAGTTTGGGGATCAGTGATCTCGAGTAAAGACTAGTACGACTTATCTACTTGTATATGGATACAAGGTAAAGACCTCATGAGCTGCAGATATAGAGATATCTTAGCTAAAGTCGTGGGTGGACCTATAAGAGTATAGCTCGCACTGAACAGACCCAAAAAGAGACTCTATGAGGAAATCTCACAGATAGTGTCATTAGAGTAATCTCTTTATGTTTGGGTATGTCTTTCCTTAGACCAGAAGTTATTACCTAGACTGTGTTCTTGAAGGCATGTTTTGATTGTATACCTCGTCTGCCTGAAACATGGAGACTCATAGGTATACTGTTGGGCGTGTCCTTAAAGGGCACAGGGCTAGGGTAATAAGCTGAAGGAATTCGTCAAATCTCTGTGAGAGATTAGGTTATCTGTAAACCGGAGAAATCGGGATGACATTTACAGGGACTCGGGAATCTATGCATAGTAAAAGAGATCATGAGATGATCTGCCTTTAGAGTCAGTAAATTGAAGATTCCCTATTTCGAATAAAGCTTACCCTAAACCGCAGGGGTTGATACATTTCCTTACCCTAGGTTAGTGGGAAGATAACCGAGATGAAGGGAAATACATACGGTAACCAAATATGTGCAATAGGTTGATCAAGTCATTAATCTGACTAGTTCTGGGGCAACAAAGCATTGCTAGTGCTCTGTGTTGTCATTAATTGGGTTGTGGGCTTGTTAGGCCCAAGCCCAGTTATGTCAGAAGCTAAGTTGGACCTAATGGGTCACACGCTAACACCTTGTAGTCATGATGGACTAGCTTTAAAGGTATTGGGCCTAATAATGGTTGTTAGCCCAAGAAGCTGTTTGGAAGCCCACCTAAATGGGTGGGTGGTGCATGGAGTTTAGTAATGGGCTTGGATAGTCCAAGCCATTACTAATTAATTTAATTAGTTAAATTAATAATCAAATATTTGAATTTCGAATTTTGAATTTGAAATTTGAATTTTGAAATTTGAATTTAGAATTTGAATTTCGAAATTCGAATTTTGAATTTGAAATTTGAAATTTGAATTTGGATTTGAAATTTGAAATTCGAATTTTGAATTTGAAATTTGAAATTTTGAATTTTGAATTTTGAATTTGAATGTTTGAACGTTTGAATTCAAGTGTTTGAATCCGAATTTGAATTGGTTTTGAAAAGTTGTTTCATAACAAAAGGATAAGACATGATCTTATTGGAGCATATTCCTTGGATCAAGAAGCATCTTTGGAAATACTTCCTTGGCTGTTTGGTGCGCAAGTTTAAGTGATAAGAATGTCATCTTATCACTTAAAACAAACCTCCATTCAGATTTGGTGGTTGAGGGAATCAGTGGGTGAGTTGATTCAAATTTTGAATGCAACTACTCAATATATTTGGACCCCTTCTAGGGCTGAATTATGCGCATGAAAAGTATATACTATATGATAGTTTATGAATTTAAGTTTAAATTATTTTGAACTTAATTTCATGTGGATAAGATTGGAGGTTGTTGGCAAAGTTAGTGTTGCAACAGCTCCACCTTATCTCACTGTTCTATGCGCAAATTTCAAAGCAGTTTGAAAGTTGGTTTTCATTTTGAATGATTTAAATCCCTCCTCCTCTCCAAGTGTGCGCATAACATGACTTGTTCCTCACCTTAGGGTTTTGTGAAAACCTAGCCAACTCTCCTCCATCTATGCACCATTCTGTAGGGTAGCTCACTACACCTTTCCAAACAGAATACCTAGCCTCCACCTTCACCACTTGTGCGCATAGCAAGCCTCACTGTGGTGTTCATCTGGTGGCTTTCAAGAAAGGGTTCTTGCATCATTGACGAACGGTGGTGTGGATCACCATTAGAGGGTTTGAACCCTTCAAGCCTGACATCTGATCTCCCTGACTGATCAGGCCAAAAACAAGGTAACATCATGCTGTCTTAAAGCATGAACCTATGTGTGCATGTATGTTCCGCAGTAAAATTTTTGTTTTACACCTTACATGCATCGGCCTTCAAAGGCCAGTTTACTTTCAAAAACAACAATGGTAATGTATTTACTTCTATCCAAATATTTTCATTAACCCACAATGACAAAAAAATATATATTTAAAACTTCCAATCAAATTCAACAAAGATCTCAAATCAAATAATTATAATAAAAAAAAATGTTAAATATCTCCACCCACCACTGATTCTAGTATATGGGTATCAAAATCGCATATATATTGTAACAGTAAAGCTTCCGATCAACGTATATATATATATATATATATATATATAGACAAAAACAAAAAATCAAACCTCTCAACTATTTGGTTGAATCAAAATAGAAATTTTGGAATCCTTAACCATGAAAACAAACTTCGCAATTCTGGATTCGTAAGTTCACAAAAGTTACGAATTTCAGTATCAAACAAAAGTTCGATATTCATTATGCAAAAACCCCACTATAATTGGTTTAGTTTTTTTTTTTTTTTTTTTTAATACTCATTGATTTAAAAAAGAAAGCAACGAATTCAATTCCAAAAAATACTATCATGTCCGGTAATACAATGATTGGGTTCTAAATCATATAAATCAGGCTCTGATACCAAATGTAAGAAATTTCAATATATTAGGATTATATGATACTAGAACACCAAAAGATTTTAGGCTTACTTGTTGAAGACATGATTTGATTTCTTGAGACTTCTTATTTTCTCTGATGCTCCTGCAATATAAAGATAGGATCTTTGATGCAATCAACAAATCACTAACACAATTGTTAAAGGGAAATACGGTAAAACTTTGGTATTTTCAACGGCAATTTCGAGTATGCTGGTTACTCCAGAGAATGTGCATAAGGAAGAAGAAGAAGTTGTTACAACAATACTCAATACCTTTCCTTGTGGTCCACTGCTATCCTATAAAGCAACAGAATACTCATAGAAAGGAAATTACATGGGTTGGGCCCATCAGCCTCTTGAACCCAGTTATTTAATAGCTAGACCCTAATACTTCTATTGGGCCCTTCCTCAGCCCAATCGCCTTGCCCCCAACTATTGGGCCCTTGTCCCTCAACTATTGGGCCCTTTCTCAGCCCACAGCCTTGTCCCCTTGTTTCTAGATTCCAGCCACTTGTCAGCGTACGAACTCCTTGAGCCACTAAGGTGTCCTTCTTTCTCTTCTCTCTCTCAGATGTGTGCCACGTTCTTCCTCAACCTGGCCAAGTTGTCTGCCTTGGCTCGGTTGGTCCTCCATATCTATGGTCTCCGTTGGTGGGTGCGTATCATTTCCCTCCCCTCTTGAAGACGCGATCTTGTCCTCAAGATCGAAACTTGGAAAAGCTTGTTCGATCTCTGAATAGGCAACCCAGGTAGCATCTTCTAATGGAAGTCCTTCCCACTGTACCAGGAGTTGTAAAGTCTTCTTCTTTCCATGCTGCAACACTCGAGTGCGAAGCACCGCCACCGGTTTAGTGACCGGGTGATTTTCCCAGCTTGCGTGCGGTAGAGGAGCAAAGTGAAAGGCTGGATTTTGACGGTACTGTTTGAGGAGGGACACATGGAACACTGGATGGATCCTTGACTCCGCTGGTAGATCCAATCGGTACGCTACCAGACCCACGCGCTCCGTGATGGAATAAGGACCATAGAAGCGGCGCCGGAGTTTGGAAAATGTCTGATTGCGTACGGGTCGCTGTCGGTATGGTTGGAGCTTCACCAGGACTTGGGTACCCACTGTAAACTGTACATCTCTCCTTTTTTCATCTGTTTGAATCTTCATTCGGTGCCTGGTTCTGTGTAGAGTCTCGCGAAGTTGCTTGATCATTGCATCTCGACGGGTCAGCAACACATCGACAGCTTCAATTTGGGAGGTCGTTTCTTTATACGGTGGAATACTAGGCGGATCTCGTCCATAGACGATTTGAAAAGGGGAGGTTCCGATCGAGGAATGGTATGCTGAATTATATGAAAATTCAGCCTAAGGTAAATAATGAATCCATTGTTTTGGTGACTCCATGGTATAGCAGCGCAAATATTGTTCAAGCCCCCCTGTTTGTAACCTCTGTCTGGCCATCTGTTTCAGGATGATTAGAAGTGCTATAACATAGCCGTGTACCACTCAGACGTGCTAGTTCAGACCAAAATTTTCTCACAAAGATACTATCTCTATCCGAGACAATTGATCTAGAGATCCCATGCAATCGACAGATGTCGTCAACAAAAACTGAAGCAACTCTAGTGGCTGTGAAATTGGGAGGCAGCCCTATGAAATGGGCGTACTTTGAGAGGCGATCCACTATTACTAGGATGACAGTTTTTCCTTCTGAATTGGGAAGTCCGATGATGAAATCCATGGATAAATCCTCCCAGATTGCGAGGGGTACCAACAATGGTTGAAGGAGCCCTGCAGGTGATAGTGGCTGGTACTTTGTCACCTGACAAACGGGACAGGTTCTCACAAACTCCTGTACGTCCCTCTTAAGATTGGGCCAGTAATATATGGGAAGTATTCGCTGCAATGTTTTCTTCACACCTCCATGACCTCCAATTAACGATAGTGGAATTCGTGAAGAATAAGTGTGCGAAGTTCTGAGCTGGAAGCTAGGGTGATCCTTCCCTTAAAAAGAATAAGGCCATCTCTTATGATGTAATTTTCATAACCCTCAACTCTTCTCAATTTTCTCTTTTAATTGCACTAACTCTGTCATCCTTTGCACCTCTGTTTTTATCTGTTCAGTCAGGTGATGCATTACTGTGGAAAGTGTCATGATGCAAGCATTGCCGGTGTCTTCTGATGGCTCAGTTTCAGACTTTCGAGACAATGCATCAGCTACTTTATTCACTGCTCCAGGACAGTACTCTATAGTGTAATCAAATCCAAGCAATTTGACTAGGAAGCGTTGTTGTTCAGGGGTTTGGATTACCTGCCCCATCATATCCCGGAGACTCTTCTGGTCGGTCCTAATTGTGAAAGGCCCTTCTAACAGATATTGTCTCCATTTAGCCACCCCTTCTGTAATGGCGAACATCTCTCTCACGTAAGTAGAAGCCTGTTGCATTTTTGGATTGAGCTTCTTGCTGAAGTAGGCTATAGGTTTGTTGTCCTGGCTCAACACTACTCCTACCCCAACCCCTGAAGCATCTGTAGACAACATAAGCCTTTTAGTAAAATCGGGTAGAGCCAGAATAGGGGGATTAGACAAGGCTGTCTTGAGTTCCAACATAGCTTGTTCGGCCCTTTCATTCCAAGTAAAGGCACCCTTGTGCAGTAAGGCAGTTAAAGGGGCTGCAATTTGGGAAAATCCACGAACGAATTTACGGTAGTATCCTGCTAACCCAAGAAACCTGCATAATTGTTTCACAGTGGAGGGCTTCTCCCAATCCTGTATTGCTTGAATCTTACCAACATCAGGCCTCACCTTTTGACAGACACCTTTACAACCTAAGCTGGCTCCATTTCCTACCAGAACCTTGAATTGATTAACAGGTTTTATTTCCAATCCGAGGAACTTAACTAACCTTTCTTGCACAAAATTGTGAGTAGAGTCTCCATCCACTAACACTTAGATCAATTTCTTATTGATGAGCCCTGTCAACCTCAGGGTACTTGAAGAGTATTGCCCATCCATAGCATGCAAGCTAATGCTAGGTATCTCTTCCTCCCCACCTCCGATTTTCTCATTGGTAACTTCAAATACTTCACCCTTCTCTTCTTTATCATCATCTTTACACATATGATTCCTATTAAATTTTTCATCACAATAACAACAAAGACCTTTCTCCTTTTTCTCCATCATTTCAGCAGCTGACAAACGTCTAATTGGCAGAGTTTCCTTCGAATTTCCAGTGTTGCTGACCACCCCTTTTGTTGGAGTTGGTAGTAATCCTGGTTGCTGTCTCACCGTATGGCTATTGGTATAATTCTTTTGGAATCCCATCCTTGCAGGGATTCTATCATTCAATTTATCCTCCACCACCTTAGCTAATTCAATAGCATTCTGCAATGATTCCGGCAAGTGCATCCGAACCTCCTTCCGGATCTCAAATCTAAGCCCATTTTCAAAGTAACTTTGCAAGGTGATATCATCTATTCCTATGATTTGGTTAGATAATTGTTCGAACTCTTTCTGATAATCTGCTACTGTTGCATTCTGCATCAACCTTTCCAATTCTCCTCTGAGGTCCTTATATTTGGAAGGACCAAACTGTGAGCGTATGGCTACTATAAATGCATCCCAGGTGGTTAATCGTTGGCTTCTCTCCATCCAATGGAACCAATCTTCAGCTGTTCCATCCATCTGAAAAGATGTCAAGGTCAACTTGTCCCCATCATTTAAATTGTGAAACCCATAGAATTGCTGGATCTTGTGAATCCATGGTTCTGGATTTCCTCCTGAGAATCTAGGCACTGTGAACTTCACCGATTTGTATGCATTATTTTCAAAGAAGGTATTCAACCCAGACTCGCTGTTGCTGCTTCCTCCTTTCACTTCCGATTTGTTTTTTTTTATTCTAGTCTAATTTGGCTTCCATTAACGTTAATTTCAGATTCATGCTCTAAAGTAGCTCTCCCAAGGTACTAAACTGCTCTTCGTGACGGGCTAATTTGGCTAAGCATTCTTCCATCATGTTAGTTTTCACCGTTGAACGAGTTCCTTCCGCCATCTTGAGGAAGTTTCTCTTAATGAAAAGAGCACCAAATGATGCAATCAACAAATCACTAACACAATTGTTAAAGGGAAAATACGGTAAAACTTTGGTATTTTCAACGGCAATTTCGAGTATGCCGGTTACTCCAGAGAATATGCATAAGGAAGAAGAAGAAGTTGTTACAACAATACTCAATACCTATCCTTGTGGTCCCCTACTATCCTCAAACTTATTAATTAATTAGTAATTCGCAATAAAACCCAATAAATCCTAATCGTTGATTGACGAAAATCAACGGTTAAGATCTAAAATAACACAAAGTTATATCATTTAAAAAGACAAATATTTTTCCCTTTTATTTTTTAATTTGAAGGGATTAATTTTTAAGACAAATAATTTACTAATGTTACCAAAACTAATTTTGGGAAAGCATTTCTACTTCAAAGGGCAGAGAAAATTATTTGCCACATAGAAAATAATATAGAGTGGATTCCATCATATTATTTTTTGTCAATTAAACATGCTTTCTCTTCACCAAATATGAATTTTTTTGTCATTTGAATTATTATTTTCTCTCTTTTGTATTCCAAATAATAAGAGTTTAAATTTTTTTTTGGTAATCAAGAGTTTAATTTTTATTTACTGTAATGTTAACATTTTTTACACAATAACTCTCACAAACTATCAAATGACTTCATCTTTTATGTAAATGTAATCATAGTCAAAATTTAAATTGTGCATTTCCACAAAATTAAGTAATGAATTAAAAAAATGGATTATTGTTTCTCATATTGTAAGAGATAAATTTATTTCCTACATACACATAAAAGTGTTGGGGCATATGTGAAAAAAAGAGAAAGAAAAAGATAATAATGGACCCCACATAATTTTATGAATGTGTAGGAGAAAGAATTATCTCCTGGAATACGAGAAACAATAAACCTTAAAAAAATGCTAATAATGGATGAAAACTAAATCCAATAAATATATCTGCGCATAAAACAAATAATATATTGTTTACCATGTTCCAATTTTCTGATAATTATAATAGTAAATTATTTATCACTGTCCATTATGCAGTCAATTTATTTTTCATATTACTTCTTATTTATTTTCACCACCTATATAAAAATAGATAAATTACCTTTTTTTAATTCAATTACATCAAAGCAATAGAATAAAAAAGAGAATTTAATTTGATCTATTGTAAACAAAACTAAAAAGTTTATTGTTGCATCCAATCGTGTTTCTATACCATTTGATTTAATGAATTTGACATATTATAGAACATAATAAAATTCTATATTTACATATTATTAAAATTAAACTCTAAAGCCAACAATAACTAATACAATTGATAAATGTGTCAACAAAGTTAATTGAGGTAGATATCTTGTAAGTCCGCTGATGTTTTATATATAAGTTTATGAGTATACACATTTTTCGTCCCTTGACAATATTCACGAAGTCCCTTTTGGTCCCCAACAATATAAAAGGCTCATTTTGGTCCTTAATTTTAGAAAAATAGTGCCACGTTTGTCCTTCTGTTAGTTGTCATCCAACGGCTCAACTAACGAAGCACATGTGGAACGTTAGTTTGCTGAGTCACTATTAAGTAGTCCAGCGTGGAAGTAATACGACGACGTTTTGAACATGCCTTATGTCTTGTTGGAGTTTTGGACAGCTGACCCTAGCATGGAAGGATAACTGACCCAATATGGTCCCTGTCAATCTGAGAACCCTAAATCAGCCTAAATCAACCATAAACAAAAAAATTCCCCAAAAGCTCCGCACGTTGATGACTAAAAATTGAGGAGAGTAGAAGTTATTTATTGGATTTGCTGGGGCGTAGGAGAAGAAGAGTATTTCATCTGGCATGGGGGGCTCAAGTGGGAGTACTTCAACAGGGGGTAGAACAACCACACGGACTGTCGGTCGAAGGTGCAAGTGTGGGAGGCAAACTATCGTCTATACCTCCAAAACAGAGAGAAACCCAAATAGGGCATTCTTTGGGTGCCCTAATTTCAAAGTATACATTTATAATTTGAAGTTAATTAAATTGAAATATTTGCTTATCGTTTTTTGTAATTTTGGCAGGAGAAGGTGTTTTGTGGTTTTTTTAAATGGGTAGATGACGTATGTAATGAAAGGATGGAGCTTGAAGATGGAAGAATACACAAGGTGGAGTTGGATGTTGCTGAAATGAATTTCAAGTTGAAGTATGTGGACATGATGATGAGTGAGCAATTGCAAGTTAAGCTGAAAGACCAAGGTGTGAAGATTATTGAGCAAGAATTGAAGATTAATGACCAGAAAAGAAAGCTGAATGAGATCTACCTGAAGATGGTTTCAGAGTTAGATAGGATGGATAATGAAATTTGGCATGATGGTAGGTCAGCTAGGGTCATAGTTGGTGCTTGTGTAGTTGTGATCATGATTTGTATTTTTGTTGCAAGTGTGGTAACAATCAAATATAGTGTACCAAATTTATTTTCTCTTGAATGAAATGTAATGTGTTGTCTGTACTTTAATGAGAAAATGAATAAAGATGCTTTTATTATATGGCTGATTTTGTATTGGTTTGAAAATGTGTTTTTGTGTTGCATCATTTCTTTGGTCAAGCTTACACTATATGTCAATGGCATGAACAAGGTCATGGATTATTCCTTGCCATCTGTTTGCATCATATATTTTATTCCTGTTATGAATCCACTGCCATGATGGATTATAACCATTTTGTTATTTATCTGCATAATTAGGCTGGAATGAATGAATGTATCTACTGGAAGCATTGTGTCACAAACCACATACAACACCTTTTTTATATTAAAATCAATCTGCATATGAGATGTTGGATATTAGAATGCAGTCATATTTGTTTCAAAATGGGATTGTGTGGAATCGAGTTGGTCCCTAACAAATTTCCCGAAACCCATTATGTTCCATGACAAATTTATCGAGGGCTTATTTGATCCTTAACATTAAAAAAATAGGCATGAACACAGAAGTTGCAAGGCATATTGCAGCAAACCACCAACCACAAACCTTTTCAACCACCATTGCAGCAATCCAATGGCCCTATTGCAGCAAAATGTATCCATAGATGTATCACAAACCTTTCAAACCACCATTGTAAGTCATGACATCATTGTATCACCAACCAACTTCCACAAATGTATCCAGAGACATATTGTAGCAAAAAAGCATCCACTAGGTTGATAAATCAATTGATAAACCACCAACCACAAGTCTTTCAAATATTAGTTGTTAGTATCATAGACATATTGCACCAAAGAAAGGGAAAAAAATTGCAACAGATTAACTGATCAAACAATGGGAAAGAAAGCAATTGATAAAGGTTGATAAATCATGATTAATGTAGCCATTTACAATTCTAAACCCATCCATCAATAAGTATCCACATGATTACAAGCACATAACAAAAAGAGGGTCTATCAATTGTAATTTAAACCAGCACGTAATTCACCTAAAGGCCTTAAATACAAAAAAATATGGGGGTACAATTCGTAATTGCCAACAATACAAAAAAATGGCCAAAGATACCAGTTTTACCTATACAAAAAACACTGAACCTACAACTGATCATCTTCATTCAAGCTGGCCTTGGTGGCCTAAACCCAGGTGTGGTCATGAAGGCCATTAGCCTGCTCCTTGTGCCACTGCTTGTTTCATTGAGAGTTTCATTGGACAAAACTTCTGGTGGTGGTGGGGCAGAAGGTGGTGGGTTGTTGCCTCTAATTGATTCTTCAGCAGCCTGGGAACTTGGTAGTGAAGGTCCTCCTTGACTCAAAGGGAGCTCCTCTTCAGGTCTTGATGGTATGTTGACAGTAACTAGAGTTGAAGGAGGTGCTGGTCTCTTCCCTTTCTTGCTTGCAGCTAGTCCCTTACAAGTCTTTGCATAGTGACCAGCCTGTCCACATTAAAGACATTTAGCAGCATATGTCCTTTTCACATTTAGCATGCACGAAACTCAGTACTCATCATGAGGGACTGGGTTACCCTATTTTTCTTTTTAGTTTAGGTGGGTCACAACCCAAAAATGACTCCCCAAGCATGCAGAAACTAGCAACACTATCCTATTATTTCCCCTATCATTTGCCTTAAAATTAAGTATTTTTAATCCAGTTAAAATCTTCCACTTCAAACCATACCTAAATATAATGAAAATAAAAATATATGGTAGATTGATATATTTGGAGGTTTTTCAACACATGCTCGAACACTGTCTTATAGTAGTTTGATTCCCGTTAGTTCCAATGTCATATAAAAATAGTTTAACTAGCTAGACTGAAATTTTTTGTTCACAAATATAATGTTGAGATTAAAATTATCTTCTTTTAGTTTATAAATTTAAATTATTATAATGTCGTGATAGATTAGCATATAACTTATTTGGCACTAAATTTTCTATTGAAATGAAATTATCTAAAGAATAGAAATTGTCAAATTGCTATGTCAGCATGGTTATAAATTATGTTCGATATTGGGAATCGAGATGTCCAGCTGAAGACTGGTGATTTCTTGTATGATCTATATGTTCTCTCAAGTATCTATGGAGAAGATACATTTGAAGGGAAGTAGATCATTGTGCACTATAATAACGATATTGCCAAGACGTGAAGTGTATACACAATGATAGCTAAGAGAGAGTAAGAGTATGTATCTGTAGGTTTTACTTCTTATTTATAGAGAATTTACTTACAAAAAATAAAATATCATGAACCTTTTGTAAATTTTAGGGACCCAATACTAATTGATCCGCTGAAGATATAATAGGATGAATATCTTCTTGACAATCTTTCATTATTTTTCTCAAAGTTATTTGCTCTTCTAAAATGTAAGGCTTTAGCTTGGGCCAATAACTAATTGAATTCAATATTTGTCCAACTTGCATGAGAAGATTAATCAATTAAGTTGATATGTAAAATACAAAACAATAACTACAATTTTTTTAGTAGATACAATAATTACAATTCAAATATTCATCTTATGTCATTTGGAACTTGCTACATGTACGTCAACATTAAGTAAGTTCGCATAGAAAATAAATTGCAGCCTCTAAAATTTAAATATTATTCTTATGTAACATGTGACTTACAAGTTACAACTTGGATGTTACCGTTACATACAAAATACATAACAAAAGCAACATTTTGATAATTGTTTAACAAATTTAATTTGCTACATATCATTCTTGATATTCATTCGGCCTGACATTTTCCTTCTTATTGTTTGGCATAATCTTAATTGAGGAGTATTGAGGTGTGTTAGAGTTCACGCTTGTGACAAAATTAACGGGGGAAAAAATAAAAATAAATGTTAGAATCCACGCTTGCTGCAACAAAAGTAGGTCATACATTTACTGTGATTATCGTCCTATAAAGAAAATTATAAAGATCATGATTTAAGAAGTAGACTCAATTGTACAACGAATATAGAATAGAAAAAAAGTATTCAACTAAATATTGAAACATTAAATGGTGTAAAGTAATGAAAAAAAATAATTTGTTTTTTGTTTTTCATAATATAAAAAATAAAAATGAAGTTGAAATGAGAATACACAAATGCATTGATGAAAAGAGACTAGTTGAAGATTACTTTGTCAAAATCGATGTTATAGCATCGTTGAATCCTGACATTGCACAACAACATAGATCCATTACTCCAGTTTTAATGCTATAAACCAAATTCCTTTGAAATTTAGTGTGATGCCTTAAAATCCTGGCATACACATTCTTATGTAAGATCTAATTCCAAAAATCTTTGGTTCAAAGCTCCAAATCTTAAAATGAGCGTGCGCCGCAAATCATTCCTGAAAGATAATTGTATAAATAAAAGTCAACCACACACTATCTATGGTGCAATTTATAATATCACTAAGAGGGGAACTTCGTAAAATTTGAACTTGTTACACAACTTTGAGTTGAGATTTTGCCAATATTGAACACACTTCAAATGGAAGAAAAAACTTTCCCATCATTGACACCACTATTTGTAATTGCATGAGATGTAGATGAACATTTTTCAATAACACATAAGGTTGAAATGTTCATACAACTCACATCATTTTTGAATGTAGAGTTCCCAATTATATACAATAAATGATGTAAAGAAAGTACGTTTGGCATGGTAGACAGCAATCAGTAGTTTTGGCGTTTCAGTTAAACCTCTATTAACCTTTGAACACCAAAAATCACTTTTATTGACATTTTGATTCACGCTTGAAATATTCCCAGCTCCATAACACGTATTCTCAAAGACATTATGTTTTTATGATTAAAAAGAGTTCAATAATAATTGAAATAATAAAAAATATAGTGTTAAATAATAAAATAGTAAAAAGGAATAAATTGCCAATAAATAGATAAGATTCTAATATTTGTTGTTGTTTCAGGTTGTTTGAGTCTAGAATAACAAATTATCAACGTGATAAGGATGAGAAAACAGTTGACATCGGCTGAGTATCAAGAAAATACGAAATTAAATAAATATATATTAAAATTGGTAACGCTCGCTCCACTTCTCGCTGAAGCGAGCGAAACAATAAAGCTCACTACACTCCTCGCTCAAGCGAGTGATTAAGCGAAGAGAAGAAAAAGCTCGCTGACCAGCTCACATATTCTCTTTAAATATAACGCGAGCGAAGCCGTGAAAAAAAAAATCTGGAACGCGAAGGAAGAAGTCGGAGACAAAGACGAAGGCAGGAGCGGAAGAGGAACACTGGAGCGTTGCAGAGGAGAAAGGAGGAATCGATTCTGCATCATTGATTATCACTATTAAACAAGTTTTACCATGAACTTTATTTCTTTATAGTATATTTTAATTCTGTTTTTATGATTATGCATAGCTAAATTCTTGTCAGTAGATAGGATGAGACAGAACCAATGGATTCTTAGTTGATGTTTACTTATTTCTTATGAATTACATTCTTGCTTTTAAATTATGTAATCAATCTGATATTTATGATTAGTTTTATTTATGATTTGACCACTCGTAGATAAACATGAGTCGTGCATGACAATAAGGATGTTGGTGCATGATTCTAATTGGTTGATTGCTGGAATTTGCATGATCTAGGGGTAGACTTGTGAATTTTATGACTATGAGTTCTTGCGTTAATGCTTATTTTATGAAAAAATACTAAGGGATAAGGCTTTTGATTAGAGTAAAGGATTGGATTACCAAGGGATTGTGATTTAATCAATCATAGAAAGAACTGTTAATAATTTGATCTTGAATGTAATCGTAAGATTAGGCAAACTCGTTAAGAGACCATTGGGGAAGTTGAATCCTAGCTACGCCTTTTTATTAAAATTTAAACTCAATTTCTAAGATTTATTAATTCTGAATTTATTTTCTAAAATATTAAAAACTAAAAATAAAGTTTACAAATTTTGTTTTAATTTAATTACAATATTCTCAAGAAACCCTTTTACGATCGTTCCGACTTTAGTTAAATAATAAATTATTGCTTGGTCATTTGTCCTCGTGGGATCGACAACTTTTCTTATCACTTTATTACTTGTACGACCGGTGCACTTGCCGAGTTCGCAACAAGTTTTTTGAGCCGTTGCCGGGGACTGATTTAATCAACATTAATTTTATTTATAAAATTATAGATTGGATCATTTTATTTTATTGTCATTTATTTGCTTTGTTAGGTTAATATATTTATTGTTAGTTATTATATTTTAGTTTTATCATTTTATTTTCTTAGTTTAATTTATTGCTTTAAGTTTTAAATTTTTTGTTAGTTAGTGGTTTTCGTTAGTTGGTCCACTGAGCCTTAGTTTTCTGGTTTATGCATCTACGCGGCACTGTTAATTCCAGTGACCTACAATACGAACCAGAGTTAGGACGATTAGAAAGAACTAATAGGAAGCGTTTGACCGCGAAGAAGACACAAGACGCATCGAGCTCCAATTCTGCAGAGGACCAGTCATGGCCGAGGAAAATCAAAATCCACCCGAAGAACTGATGAGTCACTTCTTAAACCCTAATTTCTCGCATCCGATTGCGAGTATTAGAAGGCCTCAAACCCCAGCAAATGATTTCGAAATAAAAGCCTCCTTCCTGAATCTAATTCAAAGTAATCTATTTGAATGAGACCCGATCGAAGACCCAAACTGCCATATCACTAGATTCCTACAGTTGTGTAACCTCATTAATGCTAATGGGGTACCTGCTGAATCAATCCGACCGAAGCTTTTTCCTTTTTCTTTAAAAGTTGATGATCCTATCGATAGAGATGTCACAATTTTTGGAGGACCATTAAATGACACCACACGTAAAAAAGTAATAAAGAAGCCTTCTTTAGAAGAAAGAATGAAATCGTTGGGGGATAACCCGTATGTTAAAGCTCCATATCCTCAAAGGCTGAAACAATCAGCACAAAAGCAGCAATATTCTAAATTCTTAGAAATATTTAAAAAGCTACAAATAAATATTCCGTTCGTTGAAGCCTTAGAAAATATGTCGAGTTATGCAAAGTATATGAAAAGCTCGCTTTCAAGGAAGCACAAGCTTACAGAAGAAATGGAAACGGTAGCTTTGACAGCGGAATGCAGTTCTATTATTCAAAAGAAAATACCACCAAAGCTTAAAGATCCTGGTAGTTTCAACATATCTTGTACTATCGGGAATGTTCATGTGGGTAGGGCATTGTGCGACTTAGGGGCTAGTATCAACTTGATGCCATTGTCTTTTGCCAAATCTTTAGGAATCACTGAACTAAAATCCACACTTCTGTCATTGCAACTTACAGACAGATCTATCAAGAAACCTGAAGGTGTGGTTGAATATGTGTTGGTAAAAGTAAATGTCTATATTTTCCCTGCATATTTTGTGGTTCTAGATATGGAAGCAGATGCTGAAGCACCTCTTCTCTTAGGAAGACATTTCTTACCCACAGCTAGAGTCTTAATTGATGTTGAGCAGGGAGAGTTCTATTTAGGGTTAATGGTGAGCAGTTTACAGTCAATGTTTTTGAAGCCATGAATGAAATGCCCAGAAGAAAAAGGTGACTATTTTCAAATCGACATGATTGACGAAGCTGTAGCAGCAATTGCAGATGAGATTAATACAACATCAACAATAGAAGAATCATTTGCTAATATTTTACAAACTTCTGAATCACTAAATGAAGCTTTGTTAGAAGAAGTTGTTAAAGCAATTGATGTTGTCTCCGAAGATCATGAGCCTGAATCTTTAGACATTGAATCTCAGTAGGACAAGACAACTGTTATCCAAACACCTGAATTTCCGAAGTTAGAATTAAAAGAACTTCCACCCACCTTGAAATATGTCTACCTTGGCAATGCTAATACTTATCCAGTAATTATTAATAATTCATTGCTAAAGGAAGATGAAGAAAAACTAATAAGAGTCTTGAAAGAACACAAGACTGCTATTGGGTGGACCTTTTTGGATCTTAAAGGTTTGAATCCTTCTTTTTGTACTCATAAGATTTTAATTGAGGATGATGTCAAACCAGTTCGTCAACCACAGAGGATATTGAATCCTACTATGAAAGAAACGGTTAGAAAAGAAGTTGTAAAGCTTCTGGATGCGGGTATGATTTATCCGATATCAGATAGCAAGTGGGTAAGCCCGATACAGACTGTTCCTAAGAAAGGAGGGTTACAGTAATTAAAAATGAGAATAATGAGTTAATCCCGACTAGGACAGTAACCGGTTGGAGGATGTGCGTGGATTACCGTAGGTTAAATGACGCGACTCATAAAGATTATTTTCCTCTGCCATTTATGGATCAAATGTTGGAGAGGCTGGCTGGGTACGCTTATTATTGCTTCTTAGACGGTTATTAAGGTTATAATCAAATACCAGTAGCACCTGAAGACCAAGAAAAGACTGCGTTCACTTGCCCATTCGGTGTGTTTGCATACCGAAGAATGCCATTTGATCTTTGTAATGCACCAGCCACATTTCAAAGGTGCATGTTATCTATCTTCTCCGACATAGTTGAAAATATTATAGAAGTGTTTATGGACGATTTCTCTGTTTGGTTCTTCATTCGATATCTGCTCGTCAAATCTTTCTCGCGTGCTCAAGCGATGTCAGGAAACCAATCTAATCCTTAATTAGGAGAAGTGTCATTTTATGGTAAAAGAGGGAATAGTCCTGGGACATCGAGTTTCAGAGAAAGGAATTGAAATTGACAAGGCTAAGTTACTCATCATTGAGAAACTTCCTCCTCTTGTAAGTGTTAACGGAGCGAGGAGCTTTCTTGGACATGCTGGATTTTATAGAAGATTTATCAAAGATTTCTCCAAGATAGCTAAGCCTCTTAGTCATGCTCTTCCAAGTTTTGTTCCCAGTCATGCTGGTTAACTATCTTATTTTTCTTCTTTCCTTTCACCTTTTTTCAATGAAATAAGTGGCTCATCCTCTTCATCCTGTTCACCCTCTGTTTCGTCCTCATAACCCGGTGGAGGAGGCTTATATGGCTCATCTTCTACACTGTCATATGAATCACTTGACGGCCCATTGCCCTCTCCCTCTTCCTCTTCATATTCATCAGTAGAAGTCATATAGAAGTCACATGAACTACCAACTGAATCACCTAACACCCCCTCCTCATCAGTTCTTTGAGGTACAAACTCGTCACTCCCTTCTGCAGGTCCAGCCACAATGTCAGGAACTGCAATGCAATCTTCGAAATAAATTTCTACCTTGTTCCCATTACCTAAGGCAGCCTTAACCATTTCCAAAACGTTTGCGTCCTTTTCAAGAAGACATAACCCAACCTCTAAATCACTCTCAGTATGCTTAAGCCACCACATCTGTCTACATTTTTTATAACCATACCCCTTGAACAGAGTTTCAAGGTCACGAAGGTTGACATAGTCTAGTCTGCATCCATCTCAGGTAAATCATCCACTCTCCCATTTACATAAGTAAGCTCCTCTTCATTATTCCTAACCAACATACCCCCATGATGATATTTTATGACTATATATTCATCCATATGCATAGAAAACAGAACACAAATATTTTTTACACTACTATTGCATTATTTTACAGTATCATATAACCAATCATGATTTATCAATATTACAAGAATATTGTAACAGTCAGGGACAACCACTTAGAGATTTTTCAATTGGCCATGCAGTACATTGCTAAAAACTCGGGTCCACAAAACACTACACATAGCAAATATAAAACACGAAAAGGGGACCACATGCAACAAGTTCCGTACAAAAAGAAAACCCTAACAATATCTTTACTATGTACTGCACATGGCGGACAACATTAAACAAAAAGCAATGACTCATTCACAAGGGGGACCACAGATAAAGAAATGACTTGTTCCACGTACCTTGTTCGAATGTGACTACACTCACAACCATTTTTCTGATGTTGACCAAATAGCCACACTACTTCCAAATCCTTGCAACTGCAGAGGAAATGTTGACCCACAACCCACCGTTCATCACAACCTTCACCGGAAATGTAGTTCCCGTCCAGAGGAAAGGGGGTGCTTTGTAGAAGTTACTTGTTGTTGTTTGAGTGTGTCAACTAAGTTAAGACCAAAGTGGAATATGTCTCCTCTACAGAAATGACGTTGTCGTCTTCCAATTACAACTGCTACACTTTGCATATACACAACAAAGTCGTTTCTTTCATCCAACGTGGCTTGTGATGTTAGTGACTCAGCAAACTAACGTTCCACGTATGTCGCGTTAGTTGGGCCGTTAGATGCTAACTAACAGAGGGACAAACGTAGCACTATTTTTCTAAAATTAAGGACCAAAATGAGCCTTTTTTATTGTTTGGGACCAAAACGGGCTTCGTGAATATTGTAAGGGACAAAAAAGGATATTTGCTCTAAGTTTATTTTGAACACTCATTGAATCTAGGATCATATCCTACTTAAGAATGAAACAATCATCCTTGACCCTAAATTTTTCGTTATCAAACAACAAAAAACCCTAAAAATATTCAAATAATAATTCCAGACTTAATGACCTTCTATATGCAAAAAATTTACCACCGGATTATAATTAGTCCCACGTCATTTCTTAGAGAACTAGATTCTAATTTTTCCACATATTCTTTTTTTTTTTTTTTTTTTTGAACCTTTTTTTTTTCCACATATTCTAAATGTGAAGAAATATGAATTTTAAAGATGTATATTTACGACTTTTTTTTTACAACTTCTTACAACCATATCTTAACTTTGATTTCCATCAATCAAAAGTTATCATTTATTATGAATTTATAATTAATTAATGAGTTTAATTTATAAAAATCATAACCATTGATTGACGAAAATCAACGGTGTTAAAATACGATTGTAAAAAAAAAAAATTATAAATATAACCTACTTCAAATCTAAATCAAATACCGCACGATTGAATATGATCCCAAAAATTGAAGATTAATGTTTCCACAGATAACGTATCCGAACAAAGCTTACCTAAATTCATATATTAACAAGGGTTTTATAAGAATTATGTTATAAGAAAAGTGATTGTGTAATATTATAGAAATTCGTTTTGCGTGCCTTAATTTTTATTTTTATATTTGTTTTGCTGCGGGCCCCATAAAATGTTGTGTGTGAAAGAAATTTTATTGTGTGATGTTAAAGAACAAAACGAAAACCCTATTAACAAAGGCATTTAATCAAAGATTGAGCACTAAAATTCGTATAACGAAAATTCAAAATAAAATGGAAAAAAAAATAATGGCAGGATACTGATATTGCTTTTGTTCTCATCTTGCAATCATCTACAGGCAAGCTAAATAAATAACATAAATAAAACAAGAAAAAAATAAATAAAAAACATTGATAATGGAGGGCAGAACGGGAACCCATTTTCTAAAATGGATCACTGCTTGCGTAAGCAGACAGACACCAAGTTTTACTGCCCGAAAACTAGATAAAAGGAACAAATCAAATTGAATAATACAAATTAAAATTGACTTTATCCTTTCTCGTCAAATTTTACCATCTGTGAGTGAATCTAACCTTTAGCCTCACCAAGTTCAACATCCATCAAAGCACTGTTTTCTATTCCAACCTTCAGCAGTCTAATTTCTTCTTCTGTTAGGCTGTTTTTCGCATGATGAGCGATCTTGGCATTTGATTGCTTTTCAACCTCCACAGCCCAACTATAAATTATCATGCCAACAACTGCGAGAATCATTCCCATGATATTCTTGAAAGTTAGCTCTGAATCGAATAGCAGCCACCCCAATGTCAGAACACATACTGTTTTCATGTGGCCTAAAACCTGGAAGGAAACAGCTGAGAAGCGCCCAATGCAGAGGTACTGGCTCACATTGCAAAATACAGCTAGCGAGCATGAAACAAGAATGAAAAACTGCAGAGATTTACGAAGACATTAATTAAACCATCCAACACTGTATGTATAACTAAAGACAAAGACAGAGAGAAACAAACTAGATCCAACAGGGGAAAAGGATGATCACTTACGATGACACCAGAAGACATCTTATAGTTGGTTATCAATTTGCCACTAAGGTAGTAATCAATAAATGGACCAAGAGTAAGAAGAGAGAGAGCTTGAATAGGTGCAGTCTTACTCAGCAATTCAAAAGATCCAATTGAATATTTCTTTTGAAGAGAACCAATTGACTGTCACAACAAAGGGAAAGAATAATCAGGTACAAAAAAAAAAAAATCAATCCCACAAATAGCATAATTACCAGCATATAACACAAAAAGTGCCTTTGTAATAGAAAGTATGTTCTCAACTCTCCTATTTAACAATGAAATCTATCTGATCTAACACGACCATTCACAGGCAAAACACAAGATCAAAAGAACAAAAATGATGCTTTCAGTTATGATATTACATCAGCTTAAATTCCATCTAGCACTCATCTTCAATTACTCCAATTCATAATATACAAATGATACAAATAAATTTCACTGCTGGAGTCACATTTTCTCTTGTCTGGGCCTAACCCTGGCTACAGAGCCTTGGGCTACAACAGTCATGTATAAAATGACATGAGAAAATGAAATCACAGCAGTAATTGAAATAAGCGCAATATTGCCTGCATAGTGGAGCAGAAACGGTAATGATACTTACAATTTGCTGTAAAGATGTTGATAAAACTGCTACAGAGGCACACACGAAACCTTTGAGGTTAACTTTTACATCAGTTACAGTGCAAACACCAACACCAATAACCACAACCATGACAGACATTTTCACTTCCTTTGAGTATTGCTTGTTGTGAAGGATCCACTCCATCACACAAACCACCGGAATCATGCTTAGTTTTGATATCTGTTCACATATACAATGATAAAATTAAAACCTTAAAAATAGAGGGAATGAAAATTCAAAATGAAAACACGAGAAGGTGCATTTAGAGGTTAGAACACATGGGGAGTAAAAGCTGAGTCATGTGAAAGGAGAGTCTGACAACAATTTGAGAGAGCTGCAAATCTCGATATTTAAAAAATGAGATACAATAGTAACTACAACGAGTATTTCTACACCGAAGAGTTGAGCACAAATTGAAAATACAAGATAATAAGGACTGTAGTCTTGCTAAAGCTTGCAAACATATTTCTGAGAGCATACACTGACAAAATGCCTTAGCTAACATCCAATGCCTATATAAGTTGTCACAAGTTCCTTTCAGGATTTAAAACTTAGACTAGAATCAATTTTTTGAATTAACTTGCATTGGTATTCCTTACATATAACACTAAGTATCTTTTAAAGTGCTAATACTTCGAAGGTTGACATTACCAATCACAGTTGCAGATGATAAAATGGAAAACAATATAGACTTTAAATTTCTCATTGTAGCTCTTTAAACAACCTGGAAGGTATATCAAAATTTAAAATATACCAGCACCTTGATGGAATCTGGTTTAAGATTGCAAGAAATTTAAGAAATTAAACTTCACTGATGTACTCTCCCTTAGGATCAGAATAAAGTCTTCTAGGTAGAGGTAGCAGAATTACAAGGAAAGTTCCCTCCCTATCTCTCATAACTCCAAGGAATTGGAATCCCCGGCCCTCCTGTTCTAACTGAAAACCTACCTCTCCTATTTTTCCCTCCTCCTTTTACACTTCCTTTCCTTCCCTTATTCATAATTGGAGGGTCATGGGTTCGAATCCAGGAAACAGCCTCTGTACAATCATGCAAGGGTAAGACTGCGTACAAGGATTTCCTCCACCCCACACTCGCTAGTCAGGTTATACGGGAAGTGGTTTTTTTTTTTTTTTATTCAACTAACTAACTCTAACAATTTTAACTAGCAAGGCCTAACTAATAGAGCTTGGCCCACTTGGCTCTTTGCGTCCATCATTATTTCTTCTAGCATATGTGTTCCTAATTAGGGGTTTCTAACAATACTCCGCTCTAAAAGTTTCACCTTGTCCTCAAGGTGAAAGGCCAAGATGTATCATGGACATCGAAATAACTCCCACTAGGGTCACATTGCTTGAAACTGAAATCCTCTTGCAATGGTGGAGGACATGTGTTTTACAAGAGTTGAGAGAATTTTCCAGATTGTCTACTGGAAGAAGGTTACTCTACAGGCATGAGGTGTGTCTTGAACGTGGGGGAACCACACCAAAAAGTGATTATTTGACATCACAGTGGAGATATTTTGTGATGATGACGTTTAGTGCTGTAGTAGAGAGTGGATATTAGGCCAGATGTGAGGCCCAATAGTCCAGTCCAGAAGAATACCTTTCCTCCAATTGCCTTCCCTTGTTGAAGGACTAATAGCAAAACAAGCATGTGCTAATAATTGCCTTGCATCAAAGTGTTGCACCACCACGATCACCCAACCATAAGCACGATTTCCATTGAGTAGCAAAATCTCTGGTTGCTTACTCTCATTTGGAAATTTCTTCTAGCCAACATTTTGCAACTCCTCCATTTCTGCCATGCTTTCTTGACCAAATCTTGTACAACTCCCAAATCTCGAGAGCTCTGATACCAGCTCATGGAAACTGGTTCAAGATTGCAAGAAAATTAAGAGAGAAACGGAATTTTATTGATATAGTCTCTCCCTTAGGATCAGAATCAAATCCTGTAGGTAGAGATAGAAGAATTACAAAGAATGTTTCCTCTCTGTCTCTCATAACTAAACAGAATTGGAGTCCCTGACCCTCACTTATGTTCTACCCAAGAACCTAACTCTCCTATTTTTCCCCTCTTCCTTTTATCTTCCTTTCCTCTCCTATTCAGCGCTCCTTAATTCACCATACAATTAATTATACACATGCAAATCATTGTGATGCGCATATAACATAAGTGTAGATTAGGAACACGTAATTACCCGGGTGTGAATTTGACAGAAAGATGTACGTTTAAAAGGGAAGCGAATACACGTGAAAGTCAGAAGGATGAAATAATTAACTAAAAAAGCCCAAAAAAAGAAGAAGAAAAAAGAAAAAGGAAAAGAGATCCATAGACATAAATGCTCATCAGAAAACCGTACTTGGTAGAATCCAACAGAGTTAAGCATGAGGCTGAGGTTCATCCCTGTGATAGACATATTGGCAACCACTGAGAACCAAAGAAGCTCCCACATAGGAACATGCTTCGACGCAGAATAACCAGTAGCATTTGACACAAGACCCACCAAAGCAGTTACAGCAAAGTGGAACCCAGTTAACGTAGTGGCTGCAAAAATAATAATAATTAAATAAATAAAAAAATACAAGTAACCATGAACAAAAATTCTTGCATTTAATAACAACAGCAGATTGTAACCCGCAACAAAATAACTAGATGCATTTTTAAAATAGTAAATCAGAGAACAGAATGAAAATTCGGATCTGGCTAAAGAAAATACGAGATCCAGAACGAAATAAATAGCTACATTTACAGTAAGCTGAGAGATCTAACAGAATCTAGAGAATGTAGGAGGAGAAGTTAGAGATCTATTAATCTTAGATTCAAACATTAAAAAAAAAAAAAAAATTAAAATTGAATTTAGATTAAAAGGAAGAGAATAACCGAAGGTGAAAGCGTAGCCATTGTTGGACATAAGCTGTTTGTTAGCCATGATAATTCCAACGGAGCTAACAACGTTCATAGCCCATGCTCCCACATCAGAAATCGATGACGATTTCTTTTCGCTCTCCATCTTCTTCAATTTTCGTAGGGTTCCAAAACAAATTGCGGTTAATTCAACTTGTGTGGTGTATGTATGTGTATATATACGAGAAAAAGAACAATATACAGAAACCAGATCTGAGGGAGAAAAAACGGTGTATAAATACTGATATTGATATATACCGTCACAACAGATTCACAAAGGAAAAGAAGGAAAAAAGTGACAGGTTTATCTTTATCTGTATAGTACACACGCAAATTCGCTTTTTTCTTTTCGAATTCAAATTCAATTGAAAGTTGAATCTGAATGAGGTTACGTCGTCGAAAGTGTGGAAGAGAGAAACGTGTTTTTTGTTTTTGTGTGTTTTTGGGGATTTGAGAGTTTTAGTATAGTGAGGGTGATGGCATCAGCTTTCTTCTGTCTGCATTCTCTCCTCCCACACAAACACTTCACTTCCCCGTTGTTTCTCTTTACTCTTACCTTCACGTTATTATTTGTCTTGTCTGTGCCTCTGCCTCTTGCGTCTTCACCTCCACCTCACTGAATCTGTAAAAAAAGATTAAGAAAATAAAGAATTATTTTATTCAGGATGTAGCCACATGGAATATTCGAACTAAGACGATTTTAATTAATTCTTTGAGAGAAATATTTGTCATATAGAGATAAAATTATCACACATACGTAAATAAAAAATATGTAAAGCTCATGTGAGATCGTCTAGCAAAAATATGAGAAAATATGAGTGTTATTAGGGATATAAATAGATTAAACTTTACCTTAAATAGGTCGGGCCTGCATAAAAATATTGGATTTGGCCTGGTTTGTGCATGTCTCAAATTACAAGTTTGTTCTAATCTATATTTAAAAAATAAAAATTTTGGCCTACCTATTAATCTATTTAAGCATATTAAACATTCAACAATTAAAAGATAAACTAAAATAATATTACTTTTATTCAAGATTATTAAAATAACATTTTTATTTAAAATAAATATAAATAATATGATATAAGTCAGTATGTAAACTTATATGCCCGACAAGTACAAAAAAAACTTATAGCCTATTTTTAAAATATGATTTTTAAAAATTATGTGTCTATTCTATTTTACTATTTATAATAGGTCAAGTTGATATCATATTGGATAGCCAATATAGATATCATATCATGTTAAATCCTAACCCAGCTCCCACCATATGATAAGAAATCATGTATTAGATTTAATAAAATGATACAATAGGATAAACTAATCATATCCTATTGACCCAATAAATAAGAGATAAAAGTAAGATATGATAAGTTATCCTATCTTATCTTATTTATTAGGTGCTCCAAACAGACCCTAAGTGTCGTACACTTTTATACGTGTGTATAGATAAAATTATCACTATTAATATAATAAGGGTTTATAAGAGTTATGTTGTAGGAAAAGTGATTGTGTAATGTTATTGAGATTCATTTTACGTGCATTAGTTTTTTTTTTTTGCTTTAAAAAGTGCGGGTCCCACAAAATATTGTGTGTGTAGGAAGATTTTTGGTATAACATTTTTACTTACATCCTCTTGTAACATTTTTCTTAGTCAAACAAAAAAATAACAGTTGCAACTTACAACTTACAAAGAATATTTAATGAAAGTTATTGACTTGACTTTTATTCAAAGATAACTGAATAGTTGTCACAAGTTATACGAAAATATATTGTTTGTATAACTTAAGTTTATAATAATTATTCAAATTAATTTAAATTTAAAAAACAAGATTAAATAATTAACTATTATTGTTTTTTTTTTTGTGGAGATACATTAACTATTATTGTTGAAAAATTATTTTGACACTTGCGTGAATCTAAATTATTTATAATTTAAAATAAATTTAAATTAAATCTTAAAAATTAAAACGTATAAAAAAATAAATTTAATTAACTAATCACGCTACTTTATTCTTTAAGTATGAATTTAAGGTGTATTTGATTTGTTAAAACAAAAGGAATAACATATAATAAAGTTTATATTCTACTGAATCTACTCAATTGTTCAAATAGAATAATTAAACGCAACTCGACACAAATTTCAAGTTTTTTTGTTGCTCACTGAATTGGGTTATAAAATCTTGTCCAGTGCGTAAAAAGAAAAAGAGATCATCCTGAAAATTCGCACTAGGAAAGTTTTATTATAATTTTAAAATTAAATAATAATTTTTTATCCCCTGATGTTATAAATACTTAAATTGAATGTTGACTTAAAAATAAGAATAACGGAAAACACAATTAAGAAACAAATTATAGTTTGAGTGAAGTGTGTATCATTTAAGGAAAAAGTATTTTTTCGGTCACCGGAGATAAATTTATTTCTAGTGAACTCAAAATGACGTCATTTTGAGTTATAAGATTAAAAAGTTATAATGATAAAGACTAATATAATCCTGCAATATATTATAATTACAAAAATACCTTGATTTTTGTCCCAAAACAACGTCGTTTTGAACTCGTTGGAGATAACTTTATCTCCGGTGATTGGAGAAATGCTTTACCCATCATTTAAAGGATGTAAAGTTGTGTTATTTTAAATAAAATAAAAAGATAGATTATAGATGAGAGAGAGTGAACAAAAAAAAGTGTGTGTCTCACCTCTTTGTGAGTTGTGAGAGTGAAATGACACAAGTTGTGTCATTTATAAGAACAAACACTCTTCTCATAAAAGGAAAAATATTTGTCTTTTTAAATGACATAACTTGTCATTTCACTCTTACAAAGAAGTGGGATTCACACTTTTATTTTTTTTTATCCACTCTCTTAATAATTTATCTTTTTCTCTTAATTAAAATGACACTTCTATAATTTTATCTTCTTTAAAATGACAGAGACTCTCCCCAATAATCAACCCAGTTACTCTCGTAATACTAGCACCAATGTGCCATATTAACCATGCGGTGAACCTAGTTCCTTATAAAACAATTTTCACCTATAACCTATGGCTTTTATATTTCTCATTTAACATGAGAATTCAAACTTTCCTACACATCCTTCGATTTCCGTGCTGACATAGGTCCTACATCGAATTTTTTCTAACACATGGGTCTCATATTTTTTTATCTCTGCAACATGATATTTCAATTCTCATTTAACATAAGAAATATAAAACCAATAACCTATACGGAAATCATCCCTCATTTCAAAACTCATTGACGTAAATAAAATTATCATGGCAATTCATTAATCATACACATTTTGTAGCATCTTACTTTTTTTCCTTCATTAATTTTAATATTTTTAATTACAAAATATGAATAATGTGAAAAAAAAATTTGGGTGTGTTACGGATAAGCTCCTCCCTCAAACTGCCGCCCTAGGATATGTCC